>JAOYMR010000001.1:27601238-27611473 GCA_025802075.1 Tenebrosternarchus preto
ATGTGGAATCTTTTTATGTTTCAGAAGGGTTGTGAACAGAAAGTATCGTTAGAACATTTTCCACACTTTATGCCATATCGTAATCGGTGTGAAAGTGGCAGTTACATTTATTCGAAATACCGAAATAAGTTGTACAAGTTGTGAAACAACTGTACAAGAACGGACACATTTGGTAAACGGGGGGGGGGGGGGCGCTGTAGAAGAATCCAGAAAAGTGTAGAAAAATCTCGAGAAGAGAAGCACGAGCTCGCCGAGTGTCGTCATAGCGCAGTGCTGGTAGGTGATTGGACGGCGCTGCCAGAGGCTTCCAGAAACTTGTGGAACGCGTGGATCGCAGATAAATAGTGGTGGTCCGTTTATGAACCGATACCGAGTCGGTCTGTCGGAGAACAGCGAGCACTGACAGAAAAGTCGATTCAACAACCATCAGACGCTTCTCGTTACCTGGTAAAGTACCAACATTTAAAACATTTGCCGTTTGTTTTCTGCAATAGCATAAATTTAATGAAAGGTTATTCAAAAATCAATACTTGAAATAGGTTTTCTAGCTCGTTAGAATAATCATTTTTAATTTTTAATTATTTTAAAATTTAATTTTAAAACCGGTGATGACCCGGACAACTGATGTCAGGTTTGTTGATTTAACTTTGATCAGCTAGTCTCTTATTTTCGGGATGTAAATTAATAAATAGTGATGCCTAACGTTAAAACGAACGTGGGAAGACAGTTTTCTGTAAAGTTTGCAAGCCACCAAAAACAAACAAAAATCGTTAGTACTATGCCGTTAAGCAGATGATTGTTCTGGTTTCGTTATTAGGATATTTTAATATTAGGATATTTTAATACTGTGTTTCAGTGTACGTATCTAACTTAGTAAGGTACATAACATATAAGGGCAGGAGTGACCGTGTTTATTTTTGCTTTTTTAAATGAACGTGACGTTACTCCCTACCGTTATATTGATTATAACGTTATAAATAAACCGTCAGTTTGCTTTTTTCAAAATGCCACAAAGGAAAACGATGTTTTTTTTTTTTTTTGTATTTTGGGTGAGATTCACGTTCTTAGATAGTAGGTTGTTGTCCATTTTCCCCCGAAATGTTACTGACGTTTTATTTGTTTGTTTGTATTTCCAGCTTGACCATAATTAGTCAAAATGTCAGCGCCAAAAGGAATTGCTATTGGGATTGACTTAGGCACTACCTACTCATGTGTTGGAGTGTTTCAGCATGGAAAAGTGGAGATCATAGCCAACGATCAGGGCAACAGAACAACCCCCAGCTATGTGGCTTTCACTGATACAGAGCGCTTAATTGGAGATGCTGCCAAGAATCAAGTGGCCATGAATCCAAATAACACAGTATTTGATGCAAAGCGACTCATTGGCCGAAAATTTGATGACCCAGTCGTGCAGTCTGACATGAAACACTGGCCATTTAAGGTTGTTGGTGAAGGAGGAAAAACAAAAGTGCAAGTAGAGTACAAAGGAGAGAACAAGTTATTCTACCCTGAAGAAATCTCCTCAATGGTCCTGGTCAAAATGAAGGAAATTGCAGAGGCTTATCTTGGACAAAAAGTAACAAATGCAGTCATCACTGTTCCAGCCTACTTCAATGATTCTCAGAGGCAGGCAACCAAGGATGCTGGTGTGATTGCTGGCCTGAATGTACTCAGAATTATTAATGAACCCACTGCTGCCGCCATTGCCTATGGCCTTGACAAGGGCAAGGGAGGAGAACGCAATGTTCTAATCTTTGACCTCGGTGGGGGAACCTTCGATGTGTCCATCCTGACCATTGAAGATGGCATCTTTGAGGTGAAGGCCACAGCTGGAGACACTCACCTGGGTGGTGAGGACTTTGACAACCGCATGGTCAATCATTTCGTAGAAGAGTTTAAAAGGAAGTACAAGAAGGACATTAGCCAGAACAAGCGTGCACTGAGGAGGCTGCGCACAGCCTGTGAGAGAGCCAAGAGAACCCTGTCCTCCAGCTCTCAGGCCAGCATTGAGATCGACTCCCTGTATGAAGGCATTGACTTCTACACTTCTATTACCAGAGCACGCTTTGAAGAGATGAACTCTGACCTCTTCAGGGGAACACTGGAGCCTGTAGAGAAAGCCCTACGTGATGCGAAGATGGATAAGTCCCAGGTCCAGGACATTGTCCTGGTTGGAGGTTCTACAAGAATCCCCAAGATCCAAAAGCTTCTGCAGGATTTCTTCAATGGCAGAGAGCTGAACAAGAGCATCAATCCAGATGAGGCAGTGGCTTATGGTGCAGCAGTCCAGGCTGCCATCCTCATGGGTGACAACTCTGGAAATGTGCAGGACCTGCTGCTGCTGGATGTGGCCCCGTTGTCTCTGGGCATTGAGACGGCTGGAGGAGTAATGACTGCCCTCATCAAACGGAACACTACCATCCCCACCAAGCAGACTCAGACCTTCAGCACATACGCAGACAACCAGCCCGGTGTTCTGATCCAGGTGTACGAAGGTGAGAGAGCCATGACAAAAGACAACAACCTACTGGGGAAGTTTGATCTGACGGGCATCCCACCTGCACCGCGTGGAGTTCCTCAGATTGAGGTTACCTTCGACATTGATGCCAATGGTATCCTCAATGTGTCTGCAGTGGATAAAAGCACTGGTAAAGAAAACAAAATCACCATCACCAATGACAAAGGTCGTCTAAGCAAAGAGGACATTGAAAGAATGGTACAGGATGCTGACAAGTATAAAGCAGAGGATGACCTCCAGAGAGAGAAAATCACTGCTAAGAATGCTCTTGAGTCTTATGCCTTCAACATGAAGAGTAGTGTTGGGGAGGAGAACATGAAAGGCAAGATCAGTGAGGATGACAAGAAGAAAGTCATTGAGAGGTGCAGCCAGGCCATCGCGTGGCTGGAGAACAACCAGCTGGCTGAGAAGGAGGAGTACGAGCACCAGCTGAAGGAGCTGGAGAACGTGTGCAGCCCCATCGTCAGCAAACTGTACCAGGGAGGGATGCCAGCAGGAGGTTGTGGAGCTCAGGCCCGTTCCAGTGCAGGGTCCAACACCCAGGGGCCCACTATTGAAGAGGTTGACTAAATTGACTAAATGGCTCTGCTTCTGAAATACATGGGTGAGGGGAAGATGACTCCATGTCACTTTGCAGAAACTGATTGCTATGCACCCAAGGTTATGTTTTCCTTTGAGAAGTGCACGTTAGTTGTATTATTTGTCATGTTCTGGAAATACTTGAAAGAAATGTTATAATTTTTAGAGGGTTGTTTGAAATAGATTATTTGCCATATTACATTTAATGAATTCTGTGCACTCCTACACTGTTTGTTTTCATAACTGTTAAGGACAAAGTTGTAAATAAAAAAATGTTAAAGTTGAGCTTCATTTAATTTCATAACCTAATGATAAACAATATGGGGTCTTGGAAACAAACTTGTATATTATGCTGTAAATAAAACCTTTTGTTGATCATTTTAATTTTATGAATTGCAGTAACTTTTATCTTGACTTTGACATCGCACTGCTTGATTGTGTAACATGACTTGCCAAAGCAGGTTTCACATGACTGCTTCAGCTTGATGCATAATAAAAGTTTGGATTCACAACCACGGTTCGGAACATTGTAGAAGGAACTATACACTAAAGGTTGGGATGTGTTTAGGACAGACGTCATATATATTGCTATGATCTTATCTTGTGTTCACTTTGTTCCAAGCGTGTTCAAGCAAAATATGTTATTTATTGGATTTTTGTTGTTTTTGCATATATTTCCACAACAAAGCGGCAGATGGCGCTCTTTGATCATTTAACACTGCGGTCACAGATGAGGTCCTAGCCTTGAACTCCAGAATCGATTAGATAATGATCTCACACCAAGGATCTTAATGTATTTTTAAAAAGTCTGGGTTAATATGCTAACAATAATAATATGCTTGTTAATAATAATAATATGCTTGTTAATATTCATAACAATATAATAACAATAATAATATGCTTGTTAATAATAATAATATGCTTGTTAATATTATTAACGAGCCCCTACAAGCTGTGTATTTTATTACTCTTATGTTAAAAGTAAGAATCATTTAGCTAATCCTGACTCTAGAAACTGAACTGGCCTCTTCAGGTGGCCTTACAGATAAATAATGACAAAAATTATGAGGATCAAAAAGATGATGACGGCTACATATGAGAACTGCTCTGCTGATAAGGACTGTGAAGAGCTTGCAGTGATTCACTACCATCTGATAAGGACTGTGAAGAGCTTGCAGTGATTCACTACCATCTCTGAGCCTTTGAAGGTTTCGGGTTCTAGGAGAGCTCTTTGTTTCCAGTGGGTCTGATCTGGATTATTTCTGCATTTCTACAGTGATGACCAGAACGGAGTAAGAGGAACAAGACATTCTGTGTTAATGCTTCCACAACAGAAACATGTGGTGTAGTCTTTTCCAGGAACAAATAAAATATTGTAAAATTTTGTAAGTATCCCCTGCTATGTCTATTTTATACTAGGCACTCTGCTTAAATGACATTTGTTGCTTATTTAGTGTATATTAGGAACATAAAAAGCAGTTTAATGACTAAAACTTGTTAAAACTTCACATTGAAGTTTTATGTTTCTGTACTGTTATGAAATGGATGTTTTCTTCCCTTCCCTTGACTGTCATTATAAACATCTGAAGTGAAGTTTTGCTTCCTCTTCTTTTTCTCCTAGAAAAGGTTCGTGACAGTAGCTTTGAAAATCATATAAAATAAACTCTTTAATAAAAAGAACAGCAAAACAAAGCCAATTAAAAATGGATTCCCTTTCTCCAAGTGAAGTGGTAATTCTGTTCTAATACTATTGTGTGTAAATTGAGGCATTTCACTAAACTTATTCACTGTGTTCTCTTGTAGTAATAAATAAAAATCAGTTCAATTGGCATAACAATAATAGCCATTTATTCAGAAAAATCAAGATTTGTTTACTTTCCCAGCCTCTACTAAAAGATTTCGTTTCAGGGAACGTTAAGTATTGGGCAACTGCCTGATGAGTCTCTTAACCATCTGAGAGACGTGTATCATCAGCTCCCAGCCAAGAGATCAGCACAGAATCTGCAGCATTTCCATGTGGAGTTTGGGGATTAGAGAAAGCAATAAAGCAGGACATTAAGAAACTGAAAAATCAAGTGATCAGATGGATCAAAATCAACTGTTTCATTGTATACTTTATTATTAAGTTATTAAAAGGCCAATAATCCAAATGCAGATTTCAAAGTTTTTGTTTACCATCTGTCCCATACCTTTAAAATAATGTCAACCAATATAATGTAGATGACATTGGTCACATTATTGTGAAACTAGACATATATATATCATATATTTTATCATATGTTGTATGCTAAATCTAAATATTGTAGACTACAGCCTATCAGTGATCAGTTTGCTGATTTGTCATGTCCATTATGAGAAACTCTTTCCCATTCTAGTGTGCTGTAACTTGTATAACTCATCTGGATTTTTTAAACACTGAATGTTCTCCTTTTGCTGCTGAAATTGGTTATAAAAGTTCCTAATTTTTGTAATTATCAAGCATGCACATTGTAACTGCTGCAAAGCAAAACTGATGTGTGACTGTAAATAAAAGTGCTGCAATCAGCCTCCCTGCCGGGCTGTTCGCACATAAATTAGGCCCTACCTGCGCCAATAGCGCCCCCTTGTGAATCTCTGCTAAGCGTGAGCATGTAAAGCATGTAAAAGGAGAGACTGAAAGACAAGAAATCTTTCTGTTTAGAGAAAAAACGCTTTCAATCTTTCAGTTTTCAGGAGCATCAAAAATGCTTACAGCATCTGGTGATCACCTTTCCAATTACTAACCAGGCTCGAGATTAGCTCCCGAGATCAGACATTCACAGGATGGCCGTAAACCGTAACCACACACCAATTCTGTTGAAAAAAAGGGTATTTATAAAATTAGTCAGTCCACAGCAAGTAAACCTGCTGGACCAGAGAGTACGTTATCCCATACATTTTACAGAAAGTTGTGTTTCATGTGTAGTGTATTTAAAAGTTAATGTTAACAGCAGTACAACGAATCCCATTTTTATTCTAGATAAAATAAGGCACACGCAAAAATAGCTAGCTATCTCTCTTCAGTTATTAATTTCAGCTTCAGAAAGCCATACAAAAATCAATCAATCAAATAAATCATCCAATAAATAAATAAATAAACCGCCAAGTGAATCAATCAATTAATTTGTTGAATAATGAACTTGGCCCAGTCTTAACCTACAACCGTCCCGTTTGGCTCCAATTATGACTTTGGTAAGATAAGTAGTACATTCGTCATTTCGAAACCATACGCGGCGATGTCGTAGAAAATTGTCGGAAGGAGTGTAGTCTTTGTCCAAATGTCCGTTAAATAAAACAACTGGAATTTATATACATATTAATCTAGTATTCTGTTTTTCTGTTAGTTACTTTTATTTTACGTATTATGTGGACAGACGGTCATGGTTTATGTGGAAACTGCTTGTCCCAATCCAGTGAATGTTATTCTAATGACTGATGGCGAGCAGGCGAGGCTCACAGGTTGGTTACGCGATGGCCGCTTTCTGTATTATTCAATTTTTTTATAAAACATCGCTTTTATGTTTAAGATAATGTTTTATGCCGTTTAGGAGTTACACCGGAACGTAAGCGACACTCTTTAAAACAGAGCATTCGGCCTCCCGTGTTGAAACGGAATCGTATTTTTAACCAAGGTTCTTCTGTTTTCCTCGTCCGATGTAGGCCTAGCTAGCTAGCTTAGTTATGCTAACTTCGCTAGCCGCCGCTGCCTCCATAGCTACACAGCGTAGCGACCGTTCTTGCTTTCGGCCAAGGCGAAGCGGGCAAACGACTCCAGGACGCGGGTTTCGTGGTTTGGGCTCTGGGTTCACCGTTCAGAAACGTATCGCTGTTTAATCGCTAAAACGGCAACACGTAGTCAGTAATAACCTGGGGTGTTTGTCTCGTGTCTTCTGTCTCGTCATTTTCCTAGCTAGTTAGTATGTAGCCAGCTAACTAGCAGCTAACACTTTCTGTGTTTATCGTGTTAGCTTGTTGCTATTTAGCTAGGCAAATAGAATTGTGCATAGCAGTTAAATGTTTGTATAACTCTTATAACGTAAGGTGATGTCTTAGTAGCTTCCGAACGAGGAGAACTGTAAGATTTCCAAGAACTGGTTAATTATATTTATAACGAAGAATATTCACTTGCTTCGCAATATGACGTCTTGTTTGTTAGTCTAACTGGCGAACCGTAGCCAGTTTACTAACAAGCTTAGCTAACTGTTACTGTGACAAGTCTACTTGCCGGAGCACGGCAGAATCACAACAAAAAAGCTGATTAAGTTAACCAGCTCTGTAAATTTTTGTCAGTGAATTCCTTGGTCAAACTGTAAACCGTTGTTTATTTTGCCTTTGTCCTTTGTTGCATAATGTGCTGCAACTTGTAATTGGTAATTAATTTGGTAATTATTGCCCTGTGGATGAGGTGAAATGAGTATTAGCATTGTCTTTATCGTCTAAGTAGGCGAGCAATGTTGCCTGTGATTGATTCTGTAAACAGTTCTGTGCTCTGAACTTGTAAACCACTTAGAACTCGGTTCACATAGAATCTCTTCTCACTTATTCAGTGATAGCATGGATCCAGACAGTGGGGCAGACACCCAGCGAGCTCTCAGTCTGCAATGGAAGAGCTACAAGCTTGTACAGGACCCTGCCATTCGCAGGGTTGCACAGAAGATCTACAGATACGATGGGATACACTTCAGTGTGCCGGTATTAACTCTTGATTGTTGTGTATGTTAGTGTTGGAGAAACGCCTCAATCAGGAATAAATTGCCTCGCCAACATTTGCTTGTTATCTCACAAAATCATGAAACATGAACTAATTATGTGTGTCACTGTAGGCATGGTACAGTTGTCCCAAAACTTGGTTAAGAGAAGATTCATACTTTTGAAAGAATTATTTTTTTAGCTGTGGGGGTATAATGGTTCTTAGTCATGTTGTGAATGCTCAGCGTTTGTGTCAGTAGTCATGTCATCCTACGTAAACTTGAATGCTGTTCAAGTGCTGTTTGACTACCAATTCCCTGATGTGTGCGATGCATTAAAGATGCGCTAGTAGGAATAATGGTGAGGAAACTTGGATGTGAGCAGATTCAGTTGGTGGGTGCATTTGTTAAGGAACAAAACTGGCAAAATATTCATCTATTAAGCTACAAATGTACTGCCAGTTTAGGATCTGGACATATGCATGTGTAGTTATATTAGCAGGAGTATTGATCAAAAGCCAATATTGCATTCTCAAATTGTTATGTCCATATCTGTTTGCCACCAACCGCATTTTCAATTATGAAAATGTGGCTTTAATGTCTAGTAGTAATACATGATTAATCATCTTTCCCAGTAACTGCTGTCTGTTTATCTTCTGTCTACTTCTGATTCACAGGACTCAGGGTTTCCACCTGTGGGGGAGTTACGTGACCCTCGACCCCGAAGGATCTGGTCTAGACACACAGAGCTGTCTCTTCCTTTGCCCAAATTTAAGGTTCATCTTCAATCTCCAGCTTCACTTTTCTGCTTATTTAAAATGATTTTTTTAAATGTAATATTTCTTCCATTTTAAAACATGTTCACCTGTAGCAGGGCTGTCTCTACAGTCATAAACAGCACACAAATTGGTTGTATTATTGTACTGTGTATCTAAGTGTCCCACTAAGCTTGGACATGGATGTAGTTTGCATCAGACTTTTTGTTTTTTAATCTTTAACAAGCTCCACCCACCTTCCCCATTTTTTTTTTAAAAACCTTTCTGCTTTTCCTGCTCTTAATGACGTCTCCTCCTTCTCCCAACAGCTGGATGAGTATTATGTGGGCCCTTTTCCACTGAAGGAGGTGACATTTGCCAGGTTGAATGACAACATCAAGGAGCCCTTCCTGTTGGAAATGTGTGCCAAGTTCGGCGAGGTGGAGGAAATGGAGATCCTTTTTCATCCCAAGACCCGGAAACACTTGGGTTTGGCCCGCGTCCTTTTCACCAGCACCAGAGGGGCCAAAGACACCGTCAAACATCTGCACAACACCTCCGTTATGGGAAACATCATCCATGCTCAGCTGGACATTAAAGGTGCAGATTTAAGGTTACATTAGGCACACTCGATTACATACAACATTAGGAGTTACCTGTGAACTTCAGATTTTCACACCTACTGCAGTTGAGTGATGCATGTGATTTTTTTTTTTGTTTGTTTTTTATTGAAAGTTAATCATACTAAACACAGAGTTTGCTTCAGGTCCTTCCTAATCCAACACAAGTGGCTGTGTTTTGTTGGCATTCCCTGCATGACCATTATGATTTGTTTGGGACGTTGGCAGGCCAACAGAGGATGAAGTATTATGACTTGATTGTCAGTGGGTCATGCACCCCTCAGACGGTGCCGACCGGAGGCAAAGCCCTCACAGAGAAGTTCCAGCCCCCTGCCCCGGCCCAGCCTGACACGGTAAGTGCACGCTTCTCCTGGGGAGGATGGTATGGTGCAGACCTTCTCCTGTTCTGCACCCATGTGCTTTGGGTAGTGGCTTTTGACTGACTGTTTAGATGGGTACTGCTGCCAACTGCAGGTGTCGTGCTTTTGTTAACACCCCCCCCCCCCCCCCCAGTCCTCTGATATCAGACGGAGGCTCTCTATAGATCAGATGCCAGTACCCCCTCTTGGTAGTACAACTCCATGCTCTGTGGACACTGGGTTTGGGGACCAGCGTCTGGACACGCCCCCATCCTCCCTTGGGGGACCATACACGCCAGGCTCCTCTTCCTCCTCACAGGGAGGAGGCACCCCCTACACACCCCGTTCCGGCACCCCCTTTTCCCACGACTCCGGCTACTCTGGGCCCAGGTAGGTTCCTTCACTTATGGTGGTGTTTTCATGTTGATCCTTTGAGATGCTGAACGTGTCCCCGGTGAGCTGGGATGACTTTCGTTCACATCACTGATGTTTTCCTGGGTCAGACTGGGTCATAGGAAGAGGAAGTCTTGACAGGGTGACGTAGCAGTGAATGAGAAGGCAGATCTTTCACAGTGCACTTTTTAAGATGCCATCACGTTTACCTTTGCCACGATCGAACGCGCTTTGCTGAAGAAAAATATAATTGCAGTTCTGCTGCAAATCTCATAAGGAAAGCTTGTACTGTACACAGACCTGAC
>JAOYMR010000001.1:27618186-27628413 GCA_025802075.1 Tenebrosternarchus preto
ACAGTCGTGTATGGAGCTGTAGAGATGCTTATTGCTAAATGCACATTGGTGCTAACAGTTATGTAGAATAACCATCAGGTGAGTGATTTATATTCAAACAGTCTTGGAAATATGTAATATGTTTGGGTTTTTTCCCTTTGATGTCAAAAGAATCCAGTAATGTGTGTGATTCCTTTAGTGAAGGCTTGGTGGCAGCAGTGTGCTTCCTGTGAATCCCTGACCTTGCTGTGATTACAGTTTATTTTAGAAGATCTTAAAGGATGTTATGGTCTCTCTTAGTGGTGTACATGATGAATTATGATTTCATGAGTGTGTGTGTGTGTGTGTGTGTGTGTGTGTGTGTGTGCGTGCTCGCGCATTACTGCTTTCAGGAGGAGGAGGACAGTGAAAAAGAGTCAGAAGGTGAGCAGTGTGTATTTTATTTCTTATTTATGAGGTGATTATTTAATTATACGAGCTGTTTTTACTTAAACCTAAAAATATACATAAATGTACAAATGTACACTGTCAAACAAAGTGTGTGTTTTGTACACCGTCCCACCCAGACGAAGCGCTTAGTGTGGACAGTGACGATGAGAGCTTGTCCTCTTCTTCTGGAAGCTCGTCATCCTCCTCTTCCTCATCCTCATCGTCATCCTCTTCCTCCTCATCCGAAGATGAGGAGGAGGAGGTTGAGCGGGCAGAGGAGAGTGAGGGCTTGGACACGATGGACGAGTCTACAACTGACAGCATGGCTGTGGACATGGAGAAAACACAGGAGAGGTGTGTATACACGGAACTAGTATCACTCACGAATACCAGTAAATGCAGTGGAGACCGGAGGTGTTACTCACAACGTGATGGTCTCTCTCACAGGGAGAAAATGATCGGCGTCCATTCAGGTGTGGCGACTGTGGAGGATGAATCAGGTAAGCCTGACACTCCCTCTGTCTGGACTGAGCAGCTGAAGCCCACTGAGAGCTGAACTTAACACATCTTGCTCCCTGCTCCCCCCCCCCGTCTTGTCCGTTCATGACCAGAAGGGAAGACTGCACCTGCCGTACCCGTGGATCGCCGGCCATCCTCTCCCATCCTGCCTCCCCTCAAGAAACGACGCAAGACTGTTTCGTTCTCCATGGAGGAGAGCGAGGTGAAGCCCTCCACTCCTCCAGTGGCTGATCCCCTGTCTCCCGCAGCAGCTCCCGGTGCCTCCCAGGCCTTCCTCCTCTCTCCAGTCAAATCTCAGCCTCCTGATTTGCTCACAGCGACCTCTCCTGGGGCCACGCCCACTGGCATCGCCCCGCCTACATCCTCCAAACCTCTTCCTATGCTACGCCCGTTCGCCTCCCGCCCAGGCAGTGTGCTCTCCCCTTCCCCTGCCCCTGTTCTCACCGTCCCTCCTCCGGTGCGGGCCCTCCGGCCAGAGGAGCCCAGGAAAAGCTCAGGCCCCGCTCACTCCCCGCAGACCGCTCCCGCCAAGCCCCCAGCCAGGCGAGGGGCCGGCAAAGACTCCCTCAGAACCCCTGCCGCTCCCGTCTGTCTCACGGTTCAGAACCTCCCTCTGGACCATGCCTCGCTCGTCCGAGTGGCCTATGAGGAGCCTGCGCCTGTTCCGGCGACGCCCACACAGAAGGGCCGCCCCCGCGGCCGCCCCCGGACCGTCAGCCAGTCTGCGTCCGCCCCTCCCCCTCGCCTCGCGCTGCCGGAGGAGGACGACGACGATGAGGAGGAGCGGCTGGAGCAGAGGCTCAGGATCAGGGAGCAGCTGGGGGCGTCCAGCCTGCTGCAGCTGGCCACGGCCTCGCCGGCCGATCTCTCCGTGCTGGCCCACGTGGCCTTGAAGATGGACACCGACGCGGATGTGGACTCTGAAGAGACCGAGACCTCGGACGAGGCCGAGGAGCACAAACTAGAGGAGGAAGAGGGGGGCCTGTATGCCCCCCACCCACGCTTCCCCCTGCTGGATCCGGAGGGCATGTTCGTCGTGCAGGAGCACAACTATTCCAGGTTTCTAGCTATTCTTACTGCTGCTCCTCTTCCACCCTCCGTAAAGAGACAGAAGCAGCTGGACCCCACTGTTCTACTCCCCGCGGACCTCAATCAGCACGGCGTGCAGGAGGCGCCGGAGGAGGTCATCGGAGAGGCGCAGGCTGGCAGGGTGGAGACGGCAGACCTCTTCGGGCCTCTGGGGGCCCTCTCTGCAGCGGGCCTCGAGTGCGAGGCCGGGGATGCGGCCGAGGCCCTCAGTCTCGCTTCCAAACCGAGAGTGTCTTTCAGGAGAGAGGAGGAGCTGGACAGAGGGAAGAATAAAAAGAGAACTAGGAAAGACAAAGAGAATGAGCACGTAAATCTACAACCTGCCAAGAAAGAGGAACAGACCAAGAGACAGAGGAAGAAGAAACTGGAGGTGTGTGCGCTATTGTCACTGTGTATTTCTAAAATTGGATTTTTTTTTTTTTTTTTTTTTGCATGTATGAAGGCTGTGTGTGTGCAGTTTCACTTCCATTTTGAATGAGATCGGTCATGTCTGTGCTTTTGTACTGCAAATGTTTGTGACATTGCAGAGTTGCTGCCTGCATGCTGACGGCTTCTGTGCTACATTTTCATTTCCTTTTCACTCTGTCTGCACTGGTTCGAACACTTTTCCTAACCACTAGTTTATCCGAAAACAAACAAACATGAGATGAGAACGATACACGTTTGTGACGAGTCCTTGCCGATTGCAGGACCTGGAGGAGGATGTGGACGTGGAGGAGTTGGAGCCCGCTGACCTGTCCAGCTCCAGCTCAGACTCCGCCTACTCCGACTTCGACCCGGACGACTCGCTCGCCTTCGAGCGCGAGGAGGTGAGGAAGAGCGAGCGGCTCTTCCTCCAGGAGGCCGGCGTGACCCCGCCCACCCAGAGGCGGGCCAAGCAGCCCGTACCGGGAGCGCAGCCCCTGGTCCCGGAGACGCGGCGCACGTTTGTCCACCGCAGCGAGTTTGAGCAGATGACGATCCTGTACGACATCTGGAACAGCGGCCTGGACCTGGAGGACATGAGGCTCCTGAAGAGCACGTATGAGAAGCTCCTCCAGGATGACCACAACACAGACTGGCTCAACGACACGCACTGGGTTCCCCATCCCAATATCCTTCTTGCTAAACCCCAGGCAGCTCACGGCACAGTAGGCCGAGTTTAGCCAGCGCTGGCCGTCCAGACGGCAGCTGAACCAGACACAGAGATGTACGTGAGTGTGGCTAATCCAGCAACTCAAGCTAAGTTTGACTCTGGTTCTTAAGAGTCTTGTTGTTGCATGCAAAATGAGGGAAAAGATTTTTAGCTCCTGGCACCAGAGTTGCACTTCCTGCCAGGTTTAACCACTGAAGCAGAGTCTGCACTCGCTAGCCAACGCTCCTCCCACAGCTGCTACCGCTGCTTAGAGTTCAGCCATTTTAGTACACTTTAATAGTTTTGAGAAAATTCACTATTTACAAAGAAACACGTTAATCCATTCACTGTCACGTCCCAGTTATTTGACGTGGAATAACATTTACAGCGGAGAGGGATTGGTGGTTTTGGTGTTTTTGTTTTTTTTGTTTTTTGTATGGGTCGAGGGGAGGCATTCTATCCAGGGCATTGTCGTTCTTGACCCTTGACCTTGGGTTGCACTCACCAACATCCCGAACCCGCGGCGGCGGAAGAAGGCACTTGATGCTCAGTTGCGGGAGCACGTGACGGGCTGCGCCCGCAGCGAGGGTTACTACGCCATCAGCCGCAAGGAGAAGGACGTCTACCTGGACATGGACCTCCCAGAGGCTGCGCAGGAGGCCGTGGACTACGACATATCGGTACTTCACACCTGCTTTAGCGTTGGTCCAGTTTACCAGAGCGAGTTTGATTTTAACCTGGGGCGGCTTCTGCAGGGACGAGGCGCTCGCCTTGTTCGTTTCGTAAAGCAAGCCAGCGCTGCTCTCCTTACTGTTGCTCTCCTCCTCTTCCCCGCAGGGCTCAAACCGGCTGCTGTCGGAGAGGCGTTCAGAGCAGCGCAGGCTGCTCAGTGCCATCGGCACGCCTGCCGTGATGGACTCAGACCTGCTTAAACTCAACCAGCTCAAGGTGAGGCCTGCCGCTCCTGATGGCCCTGACCTCCGGGTATCTCCTGCCGCTCCTGATGGCCCTGACCTCCGGGTATCTCCTGCCGCTCCTGATGGCCCTGACCTCCGGGTATCTCCTGCCGCTCCTGACGGCCCTGACCTCCGCGTGTCTCCTGCCGCGCTGACTGCAGAATGTTCTTTTCCTCTTGCCGTGCTCATGTTTTAAAGGCTTATCTGTTGCGCCGTGTGGAAACGACAGGCGTCCCTCCCAACTGGAGATTACATTTTAAACAGAATCTGAAGAACTGACTAAAACAATTTGGAAACAAAGATTCAACTTAGTGTTGCATAAAAGCCTTAGAAATGTGCACAGCAAGCATTCATCAAGGTCATTTGTCATTTTGCCCCCAGCCTTTGTGTGTTTAAAGGCCAATGCTATACTTATCAGTCAAGCACTTCTGACCTTTGTGTTCTTCGCTGTAGTTGTTAATCTTTAAGACTAAAGAATGAGGCTTATTTAAAGGCACGTTTGTCTTTTTGTCTCCATTTGTACTATCGGTAGAGCATTAATGGATACGATTCAGGAACTGATGGCTGAAATGGTTCCTGCTTTTATGTTTTATTCATGTGTGTTTGGAAAGTGACTAGTGTGGCTCCACCTAACTGGACGAGCTGTGTGTGTGTGTGTGTGTGTGTGTGTGTGTGTGGCTCCTCCTAACTGGACGAGCTGTGTGTGTGTGTGGCTCCTCCTAACTGGACGAGCTGTGTGTGTGTGTGTGGCTCCTCCTAACTGGACGAGCTGTGTGTGTGTGTGGATCCTTCTCCTCTTTGCCTCACGTGTCTCGTGCCGCGTCTCACTGTGCAGTTCCGCAAGAAGAAACTGCGCTTCGGTCGCAGCCGAATCCACGAGTGGGGCCTGTTCGCCATGGAGCCCATCGCCGCTGACGAGATGGTCATCGAGTATGTGGGCCAGAACATCAGACAGGTGAACCTGCCCTCTGCTGCTACAGGACGGGTGATGAATAACCTGTCATTGGGAGTGTCGTCAGAGTGGAATGGGGGGGGGGGTCTGTTAAATGATTGGATGCATGGTTTATATTCTTGCCAATAGGCTTTCAGAACTTGAATCTGCAGAGGCGGGGCTTATGTCTTGTTGATGTGTTGTCAGATGGTGGCAGACAATCGGGAGAAGCGCTACGCTCAGGAAGGTATCGGGAGCAGCTACCTGTTCCGCGTCGATCACGACACCATCATCGACGCCACCAAATGTGGCAACCTGGCTCGCTTTATCAACCACTGCTGCACTGTAAGCATGTGCACTCACACTTAGTACGCAAACAAAACCAGACACTGACCCTGAACTCCTGTTACTGTTGGTTTAACACACTCCATAAACACATTGCTGAACACGTATAAGCCCATTTAGCAATGACGATGGGAAAAGCCTGCATTGCGTTAATGCAGACTACAGGTTCAACTACAGGTTCAGTTTAGCCCTTGATCACCTCACAAGCTGTAGTTGTGGCTCAGCTCCCTGTGCACTTGAACCAGGTAAGCAGGGCTCCTCGTGATCTAGCCAAGGCGTGTTGACACCTGGAGCAGAATAAAAAAAAAAAAAAAAAAAACCTTGGCTTGATGGAAAGCCTCGTCTGCAGGGCTAAGACTGAAGGGAAGCGAACACGATGGGGAACATGTTCAAAGGAACACTGCGGGGTGACTCGCCGGAAGGCACATCAACTGAGTAGACAGCACCCACCTTTAAGACCAAGGAGTTCTGGCGCCACCCAACTGTTGGAGTCCATTGTTAGCAAAAGCCGATAATTGTTGTTTTGCTTGACAGAGGTTTTTCTACTAGATGTCTTCACTCCCAGGATATTTATACACCTAAAACATTATTATTATTCTGTTCCACCTTAAAATTGCAATCGTATACATTCAGAATGGTGCTCCTTTTCCTCCTACAGTGGGTTTATATAGAATTAAGGGATTTTTCTGTAGAGTTGTGCTGAGTAGTGTGTATCTTCTGGTGAATATTCAGAGGCTGGTGGTCAGGGTGAGATAAGGGCCACCCTGTCTGCTGGGGGCTCTGGTTCAGGAGAAGCTGCTCACAGCCTTGTTTCAGCAGTTGCTCTGCTGTGTGCCTGATAAGGCCTGTTAGTAACTCTTACGTAAGTACTTTCTCAGGAAGGAAGACTGCTTGTCAGCACAGGGTCAAGAAAGTGGCCTTGATGGTGATGGAGAGGCAAGAAAATGATTAACGCTTACATCACAGTGTGAAGGTCAAAAGATTAATGTGGCTGATTTGTAACAAGTGCCTTTTGTGGGCTGTCTGTCTGCACGGCAAAATAGTTTGTAGTTCAAGAATGTATTTTGACAACTCATCAAATGACCCTGAACCTTTGGGGATGGGTGTTCTAAGTGAATTAGAAACTGAGTGTATAATTCGCACAAACTTCTCACATTCTAGACTGTCTTTGATATGATTGAATAGGTAGAGTAAACATTCCTTTATACTCCCAATTATCTATGTGAGGTTCTTCAAGCAGATTTCTTTTCTGTGCACCAAAATAATACTTTTCCTTTTGTTTCCCAGCCAAACTGCTACGCAAAGGTGATTACCATCGAGTCTCAGAAGAAGATCGTCATCTATTCCAAGCAGCCTATCGGAGTCAATGAAGAGATCACATATGACTACAAGTTCCCTATCGAAGAGAACAAAATTCCATGTTTGTGTGGGACAGAAAACTGCAGAGGGACTCTCAACTAAAGCTTACATTCAGCTTTCCCAGTTTCCCACTCTCATCCACCACTGCAGGAAACTACTGGCAGGGGCTTATGGGTAGTGTAGTTAATAGCCTTATTAAGTTGGTCATGGTCACATGGCAACAGGCGAATGATGAAGTCCGTTACATACACTCAGTGTACCGTATGTATTAGAGATGCGCTGTGTCTCAAACTATTGCCACAGCTGCTGTACACAAGGGTTCAGAAGGTGGGAGTCTCCATGGCAATGTAAACACCAAGGGTCCCACAGATGACAGCCTCCACTCAGCCTGTGTTTTTCTCTTGCAGCTGTGTTTGGTTTCATGGTCCACCCCCCCCCCCTTTCTTTTTTAGAGGTCTGTGTGCTGAAGGAGGCACAGCACACAAAATGGCTGACGTGCGCACAAAATGTAAATTAAAAGGGGCTTGGGGGGGGTTGTACCGAACTTTTTTGGATTTTGGTTGAGGAATATTTCAAGATCATTTGGTTTGTTTTGCTCCTCCCCCTTAATTTTTGCAAGGTAGTTGCTCCCACGCCCTCCCCTCTCCAATCGCTATCCCCCTCTCCCCCTTTAATTGGCTATGTGAAAGAGTTTTTCTCTGAAGTACTCTGTGCTCTCATTCTCTTCTGTGGACTGTGTGTAAACACTCTATATGGGGCCCTCTTTGGATATCACACAGGCATTTTTCGCTCTGTTCTAGAACAGGACAGTTTTGATGTACAGGGTTAATAGTTTTTTGTTTTAAGAGGGCAGGAGTGTTTGGAAACAAAGCTGGAAAATCGACCAGCTTTTTTTTTTTTTTTTTGTGGACCAATGCGTATATTGTATTTATCAGACAAAATAATATAAGGAGATTTGACCTGGGACAAGTGCTGTTCCCAGTCCTGTACATCATTCAGTAGGAGCTTCTGCCACATTGTTTTATATGGTGGTGTTCCTGGGGGGCGGGGCACAGTGATGACACTGATGCAAAGAGGAGGTGCTTAGCGACCTGTTGCTGTTGTGATTGGTTGGCTCTCAGCTCAGCCTGTGTTGTTTGTATAGATGTTTGTCAGTTAACTTGTTAATATTTTCCCCCCTGGTTTTAATCTTTATTTTAGATACTTTTAACTTGCTCCCGTCAGCGTTTTGTTCCTTAATTGAAAGGAAACCAACCATGTAATATATGTAGAGTGATGGCAGCCTCAATAAAAACTGACCCTCAAACATAAAGATCAAAAGTAAAAAGGACAAAAAAAAACATTGAAAGAAATACATGTAAATATTGTAGAGGTGTTTGTTTCTCGTAGAAACACACTGGTTCCAGTCTGTAAATATGTTCTTCCTTTTCCTACTTTCCCATCGAGAGAAGAAATTGTACATACCTATCATTCGGTTATCTTGTTTTTTTTGTTTGTTTTTTTTCTTTCTTTGTTTTATTTTAATATTATTTGCAATATTTTTCTTGTATTAATGCGTTGGACCCTTTATTAATGGTGCATTAAAATATTTTTTAAAAAAGTGATCTGTTGTCCAAGCAGTGTTTCTCTTCCTCCGTTTCCTTGTGTAAACCATGTTTGTACCTCTTTGTTGCTGGATTTATCTTCAGGATTCAGGATTGTATCTGGATTTATCTGTTTAGACTTTGGTTAAACCAGATTGAGGGAGGCAGGGGGAGAGCGAGCGAGTGAGTGAGTGAGGGCAGGCTTTCTCAGCTTTTATACACACACACATATCCTCTGTGTTCTGTAGGCCTGTGATCTAGATGGAGTTTCTCCAGCTGAGCTACATGAGCACTGTTGCAGTGTCTGCAGAAAGGATGTTCAGGTGGTATTTATCTCATTGTTCTGCCGTGGCTCCTGTTCCTCTGTTCAGACCACCTTATATGACCTGTGACTGCAGTGTGTGGTGTATGATTGTTTTTTAGCTGAGCACTGGACTCTAAATAAGTGTCTCCAATAGTCCAAACCAATAGTGACTTTGATAACAGTATGATGGAGACATGCTGCACCTAGGATCTCCCACAAGACTGTTGTCCAGGCCTTTCACACAACTGCTTCTAGGGTTTTTTGAAATTGATGTGAAAGCATACAATCCAGCAGTGATCAACTATCCTGCTGACAAAAACAGCTCTTGAAGTCCTCATTGAACGGAACATCTGGACACCAGCGGGCTCAGGCCAGAAGAGCTCAATGGGATCTGTAGTAACATAAACCAGTATCTATTCTTTCTCAAAAAATCACTTGTATTCTCAGTACTAATGTGTCACAACATTGTGAAACCTCCGCCGTAAGCAATGCACTTATCTAAGTCCGGCCTTTCGTTTGACTTTACCGCGACGCTACTTTACGTAACCGATTTCCCTAATCAGATAATTTTCTGTGCGTGTTTTCTTTAGAGTTACGGATACGACTTGTTACGCGAACTTGGTGCTATTAGTCTTCAAAAGAGATGATGACATACCGACTGCAGTTTGTTTATTAGGCAACACACTTGCTACTGACATTTGCTGAGCCTGTCTGCGTTTTACCGAAACGGGAGTTGTTTCCATACAACTGAACTTTCAAAGTGCACCGAGGGCACATCGTGCGGTTTTATTACGCTAATTTGATGTGCTTTGTAGCTACTTTCTGTGAGAACACAAAGAAAGAACACCAAAAAGCTCCTCATAATTTCATGTTTCAAGATTTCATCAAATAAAAAAAAACACACTGAGGTAAGCAAATATGACTAGATGTATAGGTAGAGAGAGAGAGAGAGAGAGAGAGAGAGAGAGAACTAGGCAGTTAAAACAGCTGAAGGGAAGGGTATGCTACTTTTAGTTCCTGTGAGAAAAAAAAAAATTTGTGTGTATGGTTGATGTGAATATCTGTGTACATGTATGCCAAGCAAAAGAGACAATATAGTGCACAGAAATATTGTCCTCATATGTAGTTTTTAATCCTTGCAATGAACTGCTTATTCACTTTGTAATAACAAGGGAGAGTCTGAATCTAAATAACTGATGGACATTGTGCATTGTAGCAGAAACACTGGCTGTACACGTTCTGCATAAAAGAGCTGATGATACTGAGCAGAACAAATGCATGCAAATTAGTTCATATCTGCTCATGGCATTTTTAATCTTCTGCATCACTGCTAATGTGATGTCTGGGTGAAGACTCCAGCAATGACACAGACCTTTCACATGACAAAGTGTTTCACATGACTAAGCTACGTTACAGATCTTGTGGAAGGCCACGTCTCGGTAGCAGATGAAACCTACATGTTTACAGTTTTCATAGCCAAAACTGTTGTGATTCAACAACTGTGGAAATTGGCCAGCCAGCTGTAGCAGGGAAAAATTGACCCTAGATCTGAGACATGTTCAGGAATAACCCCACAGTCTCTAGATCTGAGACATGTTCAGGAATAACCCCACAGTCTC
>JAOYMR010000001.1:27632088-27648410 GCA_025802075.1 Tenebrosternarchus preto
TATATATTTGTCTGCCCTTGAAGATCTCTGCACAAAATCAGAACTCTCACTGTTGCATTGAGGTTACTGGTTGCTAATGAAACCAAATTGTTTACGAAGTGAAATATTTTTTCGCTTGCAGTATCGCCAGAACTTTGAAGTGGATAACTAGTTATACTAGCTGTGGCTAACGTAGGGTAATATCAGAGCACTTATGTGCATGTAAACTGGTGATGGAAAATGTATATATACAGTTAGTGTAGTAGTAGTTTATATAATTGTATTTTGTCTAATATTTGTAATTTTTGTATTTATTAGGCCTACATTGCGATTAGTGTGTGGAAACGGAATTCTCCTTGGGATTACGTCATGTAATCCGAATCAGATGTGGACCCCGACAATAGAGTGGCGCGTGGACTCGAAGAGGGAGAAGAGACGGCATGACGTTCGTTGGGTGGGGGCGGATCAGGATAGTTGGGGCTGGGGTTGATTTGCCTGCGCTGTACTGGTCATGTGTCCACCCTGGAGGAGGTTTTGAAGCGTTCAACGTCTTGCATTGATTTGGACTGCCTTTTTGAGGTAGTTGATTTTCGGCAAGGTTCGTGCGTAAAATAACCTACTTAGATAAAGGAGAAAAGTACAGCAAAGTACAGCACAATGACCCGTGGCACAGTAACGGACGAAAGAACATGGTTAAAATCCCCGGTCCTTAACCTATTCTTAATCTATTACCAGTAAACCCGGAGCTGCGTGTGGGTGTGTTTGCGGGTGACGCCTGCGGGGAGTACGAAAGGATGACTTATAAACAGACGTGCGTGTAAAATGGGTCAAACGAAGAAGCGAAGAGTTTTCAAAGGTTCCCCCTCTTATGTATCTGTCACGCTGCTGCATACCAAATATTAAATCATTAATCTGTCTCCCACTCTTAAATCCTCACCACAATAGCGTTTCCTAAATACTTTAGCAGGTTGATGGTTATCCACAAGGGGGCGTGATTGGCACACAAGTGCTAGTAATGGCAAGAGCGTTTGCGGTGTGAGGAAGTGTAATAATCCTTATATTAGTTTAGCGCATTCTGAACACATCTACACGGACTTTCCCTCAGGCCTTGGACGCATGGCCTGTACTCGGTGGTTGGAAATTGTGTTCGCATGAAATTGTGTTCGTATGAAATTAGGAATGATAAAAGTTGTAGAGCAGTTATTTGCTGCTGGCCATGTGACTGTTTCTGCTGCAGTGACAAATTTAGTTTGATATTGTAATGAAAGGGTGGGGCTAACGCTAGGTAGAGTGTTGGGGTTAGTGGGTGTATGCTGGCCAGAGTGTGGTAGTATACTGCGATAAGCACTATCCACATCTATGGGAAGGAGACCACTTTCAAGATCAAGGACAGCCATCCCTTTGGGTACAGTGCCTCCAGCCTAACGTAATTTATTTTTTTTATTTAATGTGCCATAAACATTCTGAATCTCAATAGCTGTAACTTTCATTGTTTTCTGTGTACTTAAACTGGCACTGACTGTATAACTGGACGTGGTGTGTGATCAGTAACCGTTCCCTCACTGGTCGATGACAATGTGGTAAAATGAGGTTTAACATGCTGAAGATTCTCCACAAGGGGGCGCATTTAGCAGTCCAAAACATTCTTTGTAGTGCATTTGCGGTCTTTTTGGCCTAAGTGAGCCTTAAACTGAACTCAATACATTAATAACAGGGAAAACCATTTATTCAATTTTACAACACCAGAGGGCAGTATGAGAACACCCGTTTCATAGCTCATCTTAAGAATTGCTATGGCAACTGCACAGACTTTTGAAAGCACAGTTATGTGCTTACATTGTGCTGGTCACCTCAAAACAGCTTGTTAAACAGTACGTTATAGTGACTAAAAGGTAATTTCAGACCACAGTGAGGGACGTGAACAGTGCAGTGGCTGTTTGGGTCCAACATTTCTCAGATATGTTGGGCACGTGGTGTCTTCTTGAGGCTCACAAGCAGAAGTGTGATTGCCTAAACCTGCCTGCACTCTGTGCTGTGTGCAGTGAAAACCTCTCCTGTTCTAAAAAAGTGTATTTGTAAAGAAAGAAGCTCTAAGAGTGTAGTTTTCAAGAAGCAATTGGGTATGGCAACTATAACAAAACAAAACAAAAGTTTTACTGTGGTTTTCGTACCACAAAAATGTAAGCATGGTCTATTTGTAGTTATACTAACAATTTACTTCAAAATCTTTTTTCTTTTCACTGTATAATAATGAATAAATCTCTCACACTCTCACTCACTCAGACTCTCTCTTATTAAACTATAAATAAATAAAAACTGTCTGATACGTTTCCGTCCTCCTGTGCAGCAGAAGCCCTGGGGAGCAGCAGGCTGGATCAGAGCTTCTCCTTAACCTCTCTTGCTTCCCATGACCTCATGTGAGTGGCAGCTCCAGAGCCTGGACAAGTACACCACCCATGACCCCTGGAGGGGGTCATGACCCCACCCCCCCACTCACACAGGCTCCGCCCACCCTGCCTGGACTCCACCCATTCTGCACAAATCCACAGAGAAAACATGCTGTTCACCTAGCAGCGTGTGGTCAGCAGGTTTGTTTGTGAGTGGTTGGGTGTGTGGAGTGAGAAGAACCAGCTCACCAGTTGTTGACTGAGGAGTATCAGCTTCATGAGGAGTGGCTATGTGAGCCTGCTCAACCTCTGTCCCGCCCTCTCCCGATGACTCCAACAGCTGTGCTGGTTTGAGGTCTGCTGGGGTTGGCTGTTTATTAAAAGGGGGCGGAGCTAGGATACACTCGGAGAGAAAATCTGACTGATGCAATCATAGTGTAACTAACTGTTACATGCTATTTATCTGATCCCAGTTCACTGTATGCCCCATTTTCTAGTCTTAGCACACAGAAATAGTTTGGTAAGATCTGGTAAGATCATAAAATCAGAAGCTCTGCTATTTCTGCTATTGAAATTACAGTGTTTATTTTTGAGTAGCCATCAGTGTATCAGGATGGACTGCCAGTGATATACCACCATAAAAGGAACGGGGCTTGACTGTATTTTGTCCACCCTTCCCCATGTCCAGATTCCACTGCTGTGTCATTACTGTATACAGGTTGCTGGGCCATGCTGCAGTGTTGACGGAAATGACACGAGTCATGCAGGTGTAAGGAAACCAGGCAGCTGTAGGCCCTGCTGGTGGGCCGCATGAGCACGGAGTTGAGTGCTTGCTCTGATTTAGCATGTTTGCTTCATCTGCCTCCTTGTTCCATGGTTTCAACTGCCTTCCATACTGTGTATATTACAGATGCCAATCACAATAAATAATCACAATAGTTAATCACAATAAATAATCACAATAGTTAATCACAATAAATAATCACAATATTTAATCACAATAAATAATCACAATAGTTAATCACAATTACATAAAAACAGCTGATAGGTCTCAGGTTTGTTTTAGTATTTACTCGCTAGTTGATCAGTTATTTACAGTCATTTGAGTTATTTGTCAAATTGATTGCTTAGATTAAACTGTCCAAATATCTAGGGTTCTTAATCCCAAGTTATGTTTGGCTCATTGCCTGTTCCTAGACCGCACGGACCGTTTTTAGATGAATGTCTTACATTTGGTATTCTGGTTATGAGCACTACAGTATTGATGGATACTGAGACTTCATCTGCTAGTCTGTGTCTTTTTTTTTGTTGCTGTGAGCAACACATTTACCACATGATGCTTCCTCAGTCTAGCAATAAAAAAGGTGCTATGGAAACGGTCTATGTGATCGTACACATTAGTGCCATTTATGTACCATCCGCACTGTTGAGCTCCCTCTGTATTTTTAGACCTGGTCACCGAGATCAGAGTAGCTTAAAGAGTTTGATAAGGAGGTGCTGTGAGACCCGGGCTCTCACTAGTGTAACAGACTCTGTGTTTACTCTTATCAGACTCCCTCAGAGCAAACGCTACTTCCTTCCTGCAGCATCTGCTCCATCGCTGACCCCCGTTCCCTCAAGACTTTCATGGCGCCGCCCTGCAGGCCGTCGCAAACACGACACGCACGCGGTTTCTTTCCTCCCAGATATGTGTCTGCGATGTGGTGTATGGCTCATTTGTAAAAATGGCCAAGCTTGACCGGCTGTTTTGATTGGCTGCTTTGCTCTGCTGAGAACCCAGTTGTAAGTGTGGGAGGAGCCATAGTACTGCTTTGCTTAATTTCATATGGAGACAATAATGGTACTGACTGAGGAATCCAGAATTACCATCCCGAAGTGTTCAGTAAAGAATATCACACTGTGCACACGCGTGTGCTCTGTGACATCAATGTCTGACGAATGAACAGGCCACTGTGATCAGGGTGATATGAAAATCCAACACCATGCAAGCACAGACCAGTTCAGCTGTGTGGCAGGATCATTAACAGACCTCAGGTTCTGACATCAGAGCAATACAGAAGGCACTGTATTATAGAGCATGTGCTCCAACTGTGTGTGTGTGTGTGTGTGTGTGCAGTTCTCACTCACTTTTTGTTTAGTGTGCTAGGGCCACACCCTCAATGATGTCATGTCTTGTAATTACTTCTCAGTACTTTACAGTGTGTTGAGTACAAACTGTAATGCCTTACCTTGACTTACTAACCACTATACTTAACTCTTTAATGATTCAGTCCAGGGTCCAGTCGTCTCATTTGTAATATAATAATATAATAAAGTTTTTTTCCTTTTAAACAAATGCTTTTAAAGTCTACAATCTAATCATTTGAAAAGCAACTGATGATGGTTAGGAGTAAAAGTTAGGAAGTTCTGCTGTGCATGTCACTTTAAGAGGGGGAGGGGCAGAGGACAAGAGGGGGAGGGGCAGAGGGTGCCTCTGAGCGGCACTTTTTTTTTTCTTAAACAGAAATTCCTCTCTCAAGAGTTTGGCATTTCCTCTGAGTTCAGACACACTGCTCCTGGTCCTCTCGCCTTTTGCACAGTGCTTGACACAGAAGAGGGAGATTTTCAGACGTCCCGCAAACCCCGCAGCTCTCGCCTGTCCCTCTGCGTGATTGGCATATCTGTCAACGAACGTTTGCCACATGCGCCTGTCTACCGCCGGGCAGAGGTGTGGGCAAGACACAGCTGGCGGGCGAGGAGGAGGGCAGCGGCAGGATATAGGCTCAGCTCAGCGCGGCATGGTCCTGCCGACCCGTTGTTCCCGCCGCCCGAGCTGAGAGGCCCGGGCAGAAACGGGATGATGAGTGTGTACACACTGAACCTCCGCGTCTTCTGGCCTCTGGTGGCCTGTGTTCTCAGTGCCCTGCTGCTACTGTTCCACTTCATCCAGCGTGGCTCAGAGCAGCGGGACAATGGCTGTCCTGACGCGGGACCCGGAACCATCCTGATGGTTGAGTCTTTTCTGGCTCTCGCTCTCTGCTACTTCTTAGCCAGGTGCTGCTCAGCCCAGGGCGGCTGTGCGGGACGGCGCCCACACAGGGTGGTGGAGGCGGGAACCAGCAGGACGTCTGCTCCCAAGAGGGAGCTGCTGGAGGAGCACTTCGAGAAGCACGTGCGCCTTTCCCCACACGTGCTGGGCCACAGCAAAGCTCACGTGGCCAAACTGGTGGGTGAGCTGGTGAGGGTGGGGCGGGCCGACGTCCTGCCCGAGTCCTCGCTGGCCTTCCGCGGGGACTTCGTCCAGATCGGCAGCTCGTACGAGGAGCACAAGGTGGGCTCTCCCGACTGCTTCGACATCCTGG
This sequence comes from Tenebrosternarchus preto, assembly GCA_025802075.1. NCBI lineage: Eukaryota > Metazoa > Chordata > Actinopteri > Gymnotiformes > Apteronotidae > Tenebrosternarchus > Tenebrosternarchus preto. The sequence goes on from JAOYMR010000001.1 coordinate 27,637,796, forward strand.
TCCCGCTTCGCCTGCCTCGCGGCCTGAAGCTGGAGCCTCGCAGTCCCGAAACGGGTCACGGGGGGGCACCGCTGTTCACGCTGGACACCCCGCGGCGGACGGAGTGGACGCGGAAGCACAGGCCCTTCACAGAGGGCTTCCTGCGGCCGCACGCCTCGGCCGACATCTACAAGCTGAGCGCCGACTCGGTCCTGCGCTGGTTCTACGCCGCCTGTCAGCGCTGCCTGGCGACCGTGCGCTACCCGTTTGAGGAGCGCTGCTCCCTCAGCCTGTCCCTTGGCGAGGGACAACGCGTCCACCTCCGTCTCACTCCCCGCTCCGACTATGTCTGCTGCCACATCTCCATGGGCGTGCGTCTCATCCCTGCGTTACCACTCGGAGACAGCGCCTACCTGGTGACTGCCACCAGGGCCCGGAAAGGGGAGGACCTGTGGACGGTCTACTTCCCCAGGCAGGAGCAGAGGCTGCTGGGGTGGCTGAAGGGGCGGCTGCCACCCAGTTCCTGTCATCTGAAGTGCCTTCAGCTGCTCAAGGAGGTGCGGGACCTCGGGGGCCAGACGCTGGACCAGCAGGCGGGCGCCGCGTGGCGGGGGGTGCTCTCCTCATACAGCTTGAAGACGGCCTGGTTGCGGATGCTGCTCAGTACCCCCCCCGAGGCCTGGGAAGAGCGCCACCTGGTGGGCCGTCTGGAGGACCTGCTACGCTGTCTGCGGGAGAGCCTGCAGAAAAGGGCTCTGCTCCACCTTCTCCTGGGTGGAGACAGCGGCCACCTCCTGCCTGACTCGCTCACGCTGCCAATGCCAAAGCTGGCCAAGGAGCCAGAGCCGGCCAACCTGTGGGCGGATTTCAGCCCTGCCTCTCTGGACCTGGTCTCCGCCCGGCTAGGCTACTCCTGGGTCCGCCTCCAGCGCCTCATCCACCTTGGCAGGCCGCGGAGGACCCACCTGGGCCGCGCACTCCACTGTAAGCATGCTGACACTGAATAGACCGTTTCACTATGGCTTTCGGAGTTTATTTTAGCGCATCTCAGGGGAAAACATTGCTAACAAATGTTATTTGGCATTTTGTTGAATCTTTTGGGTTTTGGTATGAAATAATTTACTTATTAATAATAATAATAATAATTTTGTTGAATCTTTTGGGTTTTGGTATGAAATAATTTGCTTATTTGTGTAAAGGAAAAAAACTCTTGATGAGTCTTGATGTGACAGGTGTATATATATAATTTTTTAAATACAAAACAGATGATTGAAGGAAACAATCAATCTAAGGAGATAATTCTACTCCTAACATTCATAGGCAGTTAGTAGTACTGTATATTTAACTGGTACAAATCATTGTTAATGCACTGTATTATGATATTGATTAGGGAGTTCAAGCGGAGTTTGTTCCAACTCCTTGCTTTCAGTCACAAGGTGTTTTTTTTTTGTGCATTTTCTGCTTCCTGATGGTACTAGAGTCACTTTTGAATGGCACAGTTGACTCATCGCGACACAGGGGTCGTGTGATGCGGCGCTGGTTCCTCTCAGTGTTTGGCTGCTCAACGGTGGAGGGTATGAGTGTGAACGTGTGTGTGGAAGCTGCACACGACTCCCACCAGGACCAGACTAGGCCTGTGTTGACTCAGAAACACACTGATGTCACATTTCCTGTTGCATGTTGTCTGTGGGTGGACAACAGGTTGGATGATAGAAAAAAAAAAAGCTTTTTACCGTTTTCCTCCTCCAGCATTTTCGAGCGGCAGCACAGATATTGTGCAGGAGGAGCTTAAACAAGATCACTGGCCACCTCAGGTCTTCCTGTCACACGTCTTCTGGTGTAAACATTAGATATTGACTCATAGACTGTCACAGTTCTGTTTTATAAAACAAGGGGCTTTACTTCTGCAATACTCAGCTGAAAAGGTTTAGCAGCTGGATGTGCAAATACCTGTGCACTGCTTTTAAAACATGCAGTACCGCTTTGAAAAATATCAAACTGTTAGTTTGCCTTGTATGTTACATGTGTAAATGCACACACACACACACACACACACACACCTCCTCCTAATCCCCAGAGATGCACCTTCACATCCTGTTGCCAAGGAGACAGGGTCATGTTGGGGTCAGGCAGAAGGCTGCACACCCCCCCCAGCCCCTGTCCATCAATCCCTCCGGTTCTACCAACGTAGTTCGGTGTTGCTCGGCTCAAAGAGGAACTGCACACACTCTCGCTTCTGCTGCCCGTCACACTTGGTACTTAACAGGAACAACAACTCACAAACCTAAACCAGGCACCATCAGACAGACCCAACATGCCTTTCCTTGCTACATGTTAATGAATGTATGTTTTGTATGTGAGAGTGTAAGTGCATTGTGTAAAGTGGAGTCGTTGTATAGAAACTTGTATAAAAAGTGGCAGTCTATGTAATTTCTAATTTATATGTGGCACGTATATTTATAAAAGAGCAAAATAAACACATTCTATTTTAGATGATAATAGTGTTTATTCACTGTCTCCAGGGTGGGAAGGTGTTGCAATACAAGACAAATGCCAAAAGGATTGTTCAAGTCATGAATTAGGCCACTGGTTATATAGTTCCTACTCTGTGGACCGTTTGAAATGTGCCGGAGTTTTAAGTGGTGAGAGAAGCGCACAGCAGGAAGTGGAGAAATGACCACTGTGCTTCCGCCTCCGTTTCCGCTTTCATGTTGTTATTTTCTTCCTGACTATATTTGTAGAAACCCTGGTGAAGTTTTAGGGCTGAACCATTTCATTTGCCTTTAGACCAGGCTGAGGTATTTTCCAACTATAACGGGTAGTCACTTAGATGTGGGGTGTGTCGTCGTGCCTACAAATACAAACAAAAGACGCCCAGAATCTTATCTTTAAATGTAAAATTACTGCAGACTGAACACTCAGCGCCACAGAAAGCGCTTGGCTTAGAGTTATATTGACATGTTAATGTTAAGTGGTTTATGTTCATTAAAGCCATTTCTGCTGCTAATACTCAACTTGCGCGTAATCAGTAGTTTACAGCGCGTCTTTATGTATAGTTAACAAATGAGGCGTTTCAGACCCTCATTCAGACATTCACCCCCCCTCCGGCGTGGGAACAAAGTTTTTTTTCACATGTTCATAATTTCACCCGCCAGAAACAACGACCTGTCAGTCTTGGGAGCGTACAGCGCTTCAATGCCTTCAAAGGCCGTTTGCTGCAACGCATCCAGCTTTTATCAACTCCCTGCGCCAGTGTTCACCTCGAACTAGGTCTTTCAGTTTTAGTTCAATGCACGAATTCTTTACAGTAAACAAACATCTCACACCGACAGGTTAATTTTCACAATATTTTAAAAATAGCCTAACTTCTCGAGCTCAGTTCCTGATGTGAATCACCAAAGCACTATGGTCTAACTTCTGCATTTCAGCCTGTATAATGGTTTATTCAGTCCGGTAGGGCGATGTCCTTTTCCCAGTGTCCTTGTGCCTGTTCTTTAGGGCGCTGTGCTGGTCTGGATTGCAGTGCTGAGGTCTAGGCCCTAGACTCTAGGGTACACCCACTCTCGGAAGATGTTTGCATCGTTCTTTCTAATTAGCGCTTCGTTTATGCGCGTACTGGGCACCTGATTGCGGAGGTCGCGCCCAGTAGACACGCGAAGCTCTAGGTGACTGCGCGGGAGGATTTCCACGTGTCATGGGGGTCGGGGGCGTGGGGGGGGGTTGATTAGAGTCATACTCCGTTTATGAGCAGTGAGCAAGAAAAGAGAGAGAGAGGAGAAAGAGAGATGGGGAAGGGTAGAGATTGTGAGCATCAAAGTGGGTGCGGCTCAAGATGATGATGAAGAGGGGGAGATAAAGCGAGAGAGGGGAGAAGGGTTTGTTTTGCATATCGAGAGGGGGTGGTCACCATTATTCTTGTATAATTTTATTTTATTTTATTTTTTGCATATATCGTTATTGTCAACAGTCGTCAACATGGGAACGATGCGGAATAGAATACAGCTAATATTATGGGCCGAGTAGTTAGTAAGAACTACATTGGATGCCTTCATAATTCCGTTGTTTGCTTATTGCTTCCCAAAAATGTAAGGCACACCGCCTCTTTTGGTGTCCCGAGGTTCAACCTGAGCTGCGCAATAACCACTAGGGGTCAGTATAATCTTATGTTTATATCTCGCCATTTCAAACGAATAGGCAAAGAATGCATTAAACCATGTAAAACTCTGTCCAGCCATCTGTTATGACAAACAAATCGCGTTTTTTTCATGCTCGATTTCGTATACAAACTACAACAACAGGTAATTTGCCCACTTGCCCACACTGTTTCCACGGAAACTTTCTTTTCGATTCCTTTCTGATCACCCCCCACCCCCGCCAGTGTATTACCACACACCTGTTACAGGCTGGGGTGTGGGAGTAAACCATCACACACGTACTTTACAGGCAGGCTGAGGTTGCCATAACGTTTTGTGGCTCATTAAAGGTGTGTGTGGTTGTGAGCGCACAGCAGGTGGCTTCATAAAGTCTGGAGCTCACAACACCCATGTGTAAGGTTGCCGTGACAGCGATTACACCCTTCCCCTGTCCGTCTCTCCCTGGCTTCTGATAGATGGTCTCTGTGGGAAACAAGTGGTCACTAGCGCCAACATGTTGTAAAACCCAGTCAGGAGAAGGAGGGAGGACAGACATCTCTGAGTAAACCTGGATGAGTCATTTAGGTCTGGGGGGGTGGGGGGTAGAGTCATACTCTGTTTATGAGCTGTGGGCACAAAGAGAGAGAGAGAGAGAGATGGTGAAGGGTGGAGGGAATGGAAGCATCTAAGTGGGTGGGGTTCAAGATGATGGGGAGGAGGGAGAGATAAAGGGAGAGAGAGAGGGGGGAAGGGGTTTGTTTTGTATATCTAGAGGGGGTGGTCACCATCGCTCTTGTAGCAGGATTCATGAGGATGCATGGAGGAGCCCAGATCAGTCAGGTCATGTAGAGAGTTCTCCTCCTGTCTTTGTTTTGGTTTGTTTTGGTTTGTTTTTTTGTAACTCCCTCCACCCCACCCCCGGGTGAACATGGATCCACAGAGCATCGTGTTGCTCCAGCAGGGAGGCGAGGAGGTGTGGATCCACTGAGAGGATGGCGTACACACAGGTAGGTCTGGGTAACTACCGCCACACACACGAGCTGCTAACCAGTGCTCTGCATCGCCCTTCCAAAAAAAACAAAAACAAAGAACTCAACATGTAATCTGTGTTTATCTGCTGTACAGTTTATGGAACTGCTATATGATTTCCTGCCTAATTTTGAACAAGGCCTTACTCAGGTTTAATTGTTGACAATGCATATCAGTTTTATATAACAGGGATTTTTGTTTGAGTTTTTGTACTCAAAGACAAATACAATAGCAAGCCTTTTAGAGAAATGTGCTCTGTATTAAAATTAAGAATCTAAATGAAGTATTTTGAATGTTCTTGATAATATAAACTACTGTAACTACTGTTAAATTGCAGTGTTTGATTAAGAAGAGCATTGTGGGATAAAAGATCTCCAGAACTAACAGTAAATAAGAGAACTCAATAAACAGCTCAGTGACATCATTAAAATGATCAGAAACATTGTGTCAAATTAGAAATACAGCAAAAATGTACCAGATATTCAGCAGTTACTAAAATATATATTTCTAATTAAGTAAGATATATATCTAATTTAGTAACTATATATATATATATATATAACAATCTGTATGTAAATGTGAATTTTAGTCATAAATTAATTATGACAAAAGTATTTAAATATTTATGCTTTACCAGTTTGAGCAATGTGAGGTTCAAGGATGTCTGTGTGTGTGTGTGTTCGTGTGTGTGTGTCTGTGTGCTTTATGGAGGTGTTTCTCCTCTGTCGGGGTGTTCTAAGAGAGAGGCGGTTTCCAATCAACACCAGAGCTGTGTTGCTCTGGGTTTCCAGAGGGGCTGGATGACAGGCTCTCTGACCCTGCTGTGTCTCGCCTGCTCTGGACACCAGCAACAGGCTGCAGCTGGGGGGCGCCAGCGGGCCCACCGCTGTTCCCATGGTTACGACCATGGCTAATTGCTCAGACAACATTGAGCCGGTGATGGGGAGCCATGTAGGATCAAAGGGCGATAGTGGAGAGAGGGAGTGAGGGAGGGAGAAGGAGGGAGAGAAAAAGAGTAAGAAGAAAAAAGTAGAGAGAGCGAGAGAGAGAGAGAGAGAGAGAGAAACAGAACACTAAAGAGAGAATGAGAGAGAGAAAGGGGTTAAAAGAGAGAAAGAGAGAAGAAGAGAGTGAAACAGAAAAGAAAGAGCAAGAAGAGAGAAATAGAGAGGTAGAAGAAGAAAGTTACAGAGAGAAAGAAGAGAAAAAGAGAGAGGGAGAGAGAGAGGGAGAGAGAGAGAGAGAGAGAGAGAGAGAGAGAGGGGTAAGGAAGAACAAGGCAGATACACACAGCCAAGGCCAAGGAGACACGGCAGATCTATATCCATATTCTCTCAGAGGAAGCATTCACACACTGAGATCACTTGGGTGGAAAAGAAGGCCATGCAGGAGTGTGTGTACATCTGCTGATCTGTGCAGCATGTGCAGAATTGCTTCAGGAAAACTGCTAGAGTTCATCACAGATCCTGCTGTGATAAAGCTATGGGAGGATCAATGCTAACATTCACCAAGTGTAACAACAGTGCAACGATGGAGACCTGAGCGTTAGCAGAGTGGGGACATGTTTGCTGCAGGCTTTGCTGCTAAATGTTAACCCCATGACCTCCTGCTTCGGGAAAGAGAGGTCAAAGATCACACACCCATTGAAGACGTTACAATCTACACTTCTGTGCTCGGCCAAAGTTTATGAATATAAACTGCTAGTGGGCATCTCTTTGCAAACAGTATGTAAACTCACTTAAGTAGGTGAGGATGCAGGTGGTGTGTGGTGGTGGTGGGCTGGTTGGGGTGTGTGTGTGGAGGGGGGGGGGGTGTCTGGTCTTGGAGAATCAGCTTCCAGCAAAACAGGTGATTTCCCTGTTCTGACCCAACTGATTCAACTTAGTGGGTTTATTAGGTGTGTTTGAGCAGGAAGGTCTCTGAGCCAGAGAGGAGCTGCTCACACAGAGCTGGTTATTTGTGGTAAACTGTGCTGTGTTTGTCCTGCTAAACTCCTGCCATCCTCTCCCTCTCTCCCTCCTGACCTCCATTGACCCCGGCACTCCTCTGACTCCTCCCACCTGGAAAAAAGGACAGTTGGAACCCGTCAGTGAGGTAGGTGAGATCCGTACTGATGCTCACGTGCTGTAGGAGCTCAGGAACCACAGCAAGGAACTGCAGCACCTTTCTGAGACAGGACTGATACCTTTTATCCTCCCAACTATTTATATGAAGTGGCTTTTTTGGTTTTACGCAGACAAACCATTCTTTTCATATGGTTTTCCTAATCCAGAATCATGATTTGCATATGATGCTTGAAGTCCCCAATCAGCCAATCAACACCTTGTTTTTAGTCATTAATTATTAACCCAGCGCAGGCACGTAATCCAACACTCTTGTGGTGAGAAATGGCTTTTGCATTTGTGGGAGACCAGTCATTCCGATTTCATCATTTCCTCCTCCATCTTTGATGGGAATCACTCATCTGAAATAGAGCGGAAAATAAGTTCCCTCATAAACATGACATCATGTGCCTGAGGAGTGTTGAATCAGGGCCCCGGTGTGAAGGTCGAACCCCTGCCCTCTGGGTCACACATTTCCTTGGCATTTGTGCTGTAGGACTTTTTTTTGCATGTTCTTAACTTCCTATGCTTTGTTCAGTGGAACTGCAGTTCTAAGAGCGTGAGAGCAGCAGGAACGGCAGACTAATGCCTCTCGCGATCAAAAACAAACGGCCTTAGGCGCTCTACTGCCCCAGCCTCGCCCACGCCCGAGGCTCCGCCCACACCCGAGGGTCCAACCCCACACATGTAGCTGCCTCTTACCAACCAAATCTCAGGCTCCGTCTCTCTGGAGCTGTAGCTTCTCCCATCCTATCCTTGCTTTGAAGGCTAGATGGACCAGACAATAGCAACCACTAATACGTAATGACATCTCAGTTTTTACTGGGTGTCCAACAGAACGCTGAGCAACTCTTCTGAAGAGCTGCTGTGTCATGTGTGCACCCCTGGGGGGCGCTGTGCTCTCCTCCACAGGGTCTTCTGTCCAGACTGTCAGACCTCCTGCAGTGCCGTGGATCATGCCGAACATGCTTGCTCTGGTGTTGGGAACGCAGCTGCTGTCAGCATAGCGATGAAGAAGTTGAAATCCTGGGACCTTTCCCTGCACAGACTCCCTCCTGGCTGTAAGCGAAGCTCCACTTAACACAGCGTTTCATACCAGCCCTTATAACCTTTTACAACTCTGTTATAACCTCTTTATAACCTTTTACAATGACCATGCAAGTCCCTTCCAGTATCCAGTAGAAGGGTTCATTACATGTACAGCTAGACAGCAGCACAAGACTCATTAATCTCACAGCACATATTAGTCACATGTTAATTACATATTAATCTCACGTTAATCCAATATAAATTCCATAACTTGTAATACCAAATGAAACAAAATGCAACAAATAATAAATTCATAAATAAAATACAGGCCATGCTGTTTATGCTAGTAATAAAATACAGGCCATGCTGTTTATGCTAGTAATTAAATAGGCTTCCCATATTGGTAGTGATGTGTTCTGCGGGACATTCTGCATTTTGTCTACAAGGCCATGTGTACATCAGAGTCCAAAATCATAACGAGTCACTGGATTAGGAATTATTTACTTAAAGGACATTTATTTAAAGGACATTAAAAAAGTTATGCTTACATCAAAAATATAATTTATTCTATTATTATTGTAATTTCTACTAAAGACCTATTATTACTTTACTCGTATTTTTTGCAAAACGACACACAAGTCTTCATCTCAACAAAGGTGTTTTTTAAGATGCGTTCTGTCACCAAATTCCTGAGTGAAACGTTACACCTGCCAGAAGGAGATGATGTATGAAACACTGAGCACACAAGTCTGCATGGTTTCTGGATAATGAGGCTCATATCCCACTCTGTTACCTGTTATCTGCATGTGGTTGTGTATTTACCATTGTGTGAGTTTGTTTGTGTGTGAAAAGATTATTATTTGAGTTCTCAGTAAGGAGCTTTTGTTGTAAAGAGAAGAAGCAGAGTGGAGTGTTCAGCTGCTTTAATGACATTTCTGGGTATTTGCAGTGGTGTTTTTTTGTTGATCAGGTTTATGAACGCTGAGGTGTGTCATTGGCTCTGGTGGTCCACCACGAAGAGCAGGAACGGAACAGGAACAGGAACAGGAACGTACTGATGATGTTTTACTAGATGAACAGTAATTAGGACGTCCTCCTCACCTGAGGGAAGGAGCCCATGAATACAGCGATGCTTTCACCTGCTGCGTGCACTGTTGTGGCCAGCACACACTTTCTCTAATTATCAGCTTCCGTTGTGAGACGTTTTATTTGGTGGTGCGTCCGCTGACGTCTCCCCCAGTGACTGCTGGGTAAGTGGGAGCCTCACAGTGCTTTGTCCAATGAGGAGTGAGACCGTTGGACTCTGGCATTCCCGTAGGAGCTGTAGGTTATGGTTGGTTGCGATTTTCTTTGTAGTCTGTTTGTTTTGTAACAGCTGTTGGCTTTTCCACAGTAATCATGTCAGGGCAAGAACATAACAATACAATCATTCAGAATCTGCCTCTTCATCTTTTACCTCATAAAAAAAAAGACATTTTTAATAAAAAGACTGTATTGTGCTTTCTCATGCTAACAGATATCAGAAGGTGATTCAATGCTTTTCAGCAGAGCAGAACTGCAGAACTCCTCACCCTCCTCCCCAAAGGCCATGTGTTTTAGATTGCTCTGTTGCCGTGACAACTATCTTCCTGCAGCCATGGACACAAAGAGTCCTTGATGATTCCTGAGGAATGACTTGGAATTGGTCCTCTGCAAAGAAATCATGAAAACAGACATTTATTTCGGTGCAGAAAAGCCATAAAATGAGAAGGGTGTTTCCTAGCAGCTCTTACTTAATGTTTGGACAGTGATGTTCATTCAGAATCACTGGCAGCTGTTTGCCCTGTGGACAAACATGAGTAAATATGTTCACGATCAAAACTAGTTCCACTCAACAGTTCATGCAGAGCATGTTTTTTATTTTGCCAATATGCACTTTTGTTTGAGAGTAACTTTTTATTATTGGGCCCCTTTGCATCAACAGCTTATTTCTTTTGACCTTTGGCAGCGGTAGATGGATTCAGGTCATCATCTCACTGTGTTGTTCCTCCTTTCTGATATTGGCTGGTGTTTCTTTTTATTTCCGTATGGTGGGTGATGTTTCTGCTCATGGGCTGAGATACAGTGGTTTTATCATGTATTTCACTGGTTTCAGGCTTTTGTTTAGAATCACACAGTAAGGATGTTTTGATCTCTATGTTTTAGCTGTGTTGGCCTCAACACTGTTATGGGAAAAGTTCACTGTTCTAATATTTAATCAGATGGTTATCGACAGTAACCTTCAGTGCACAAACTGTGAGTCTTGTACAACACAAACTGTGAGTCTTGTACAACACAAACTGTGAGTCTTGTACAACACAAACT
>JAOYMR010000001.1:27659193-27669493 GCA_025802075.1 Tenebrosternarchus preto
CGCCCTCCCTCTGGGGGCGCCCGCGGGGGGGGGGGGGGGGGGGCGGGGGGGGCGCCCCCCCCCGGAAGCTGGAAGGAACCCTTCACAAGTTGCTCGCTGCGGGAGCAGGAATGACAGGAATCCCCCGCTGAATCCAGGAATCCTCCTTTGCCATATTGTGTCTACGAGGTGCTGGGATGTCACGCAGAGTCACACAAACACGCGAGTATCCAGCGTGGGGCTAGTTATCCACCGTCGGGATCTTACACACGAACGGAAAGGCCTTGTCACAGCTGTTGTCGTTCCAGGACCTTAGAGCTGCAAGTGAGGAGGAGGAGGGGATTCATGGGATGAATGTCATTTATCAAGAGATGAACCTGGATTAGCGAGGTGGGCGGGGTTGGGGGAGGGGTTTGTGCATGCTCGCAGACGGACGGCAGACCCACCACTGTTGGGCCTGTACCAGATCTCCACGCAGTCCTCCTGCTCGGGGATACGATGGATGCCGTCATCGGGTTGGTTCCCGTCCCAGTAACTGTACTCGTACGGCGAGCCGTCTGTCCACTCCAGTGTCCCTTCCTGCAGACATGCCCACACCAGCTGAGTGACAGCATTTCTCTCCTCTTTTGGCTCCAGGATTTACAGAGGCAGCCACACTCAGCATTCCAGAACAGGACAACAGGACGCCGCCTCGTACAAACACCTGTTTAGCAAGACCTTGAACGGTTGCGCTTCACATGTCTTTCTGAGGGTCCGTATGACCCAAGCGCTCTAGGAAACGCTAAACTCTACACCAACCCTGAAAGCAGGCATTTCTGTCTCAGCTAAGCTGCTCCAGGTTTGTTTTCCACAGGCACCCGGAGCTGATTAGATGAAGACAGAGTCCATATCTCTTTTTCATGGGTTTTCCACAGAAAGGTTTTATAGCTTCAGTTTGGACATCACAGGACACTCAAGTCATGTGTGTCAGTGGGGAGCCAATAACTGATTTTATAGATCATTTCATTCAGCATCATTCTGATTATTTCTTCAGGCATTTATGATTATTTCTGGTTATTTATGAGGGAATTAAAGAGCAGTTTAGTTCATGGTTGTCATAAAAGCTTTGGTGCTTCTCCTTAGACACGTAATGACGATATACGAAAACCACACGGCTTCTACTGACGCCTTTACACGTAAACACTGAGCTGCCATGAAATATGGAAAATCAACACCAGATACGGAGGAGGGGGAGGAAGAGGAGGACATACCCAGCGGGTGCCTACCTGTCTCCTGTCATGCAGGCCGATCCAAATATCTGTCGGTATCCCAGGCACACGGCTGTTCACCAGGTCGTAAACAAACACGTTCTCCTCCCAGCTGTGCAAGAGGGTAAAGGACTCACACGGTTGTACAGAGGCTGAAACTCCACCAAACGGCCCCCTCATCCCATCTTTCGAATGGCGTCTCTCGCGATTACCTGTGGACGGAGGTGAGCTTGGCTGACCGGTGGCTGTTGGAGAACTCTGCGCAGTACAGGTCTGCCTCAGCCCACGTGCGGTTCAGCGGGAAGAATCGGTAGCAGTGTCCCTGGAACTCAGTCCAGAACAGCGGGCAGACGGCAGCGAGGCCAGGGTCCGGCAGCTGCAAGGGCAGGCCTGGAGAGCAGGGAACGCTTACTGAGAGAAAAACTACTGGACAGAGTAGTACTACTGACTCTGAACTACTGACTATTAGGACTGACTCTCTAGTATCAACTCGGTACTCCCTAGTGCTACTGTCTCTGTAGTACTAACGCTGACTAGCAATACTGATTGTCTAGTACTGACTCTGTACCGACCAGTAGTATTGACTGAGTATCTGACACGGTTCTCCTGCCCCTGGTCTGGAGAGCAGCGCTACTGTGTGAGCCTTTAACACACCTGAGCAAAGTGATAACCATCATGTACTTCACAAGCAGCTTCAGGTGTTCTAACCCACATTAGCCACTGGGATTTACATGGATTTGTTGGTAACTGCACACACTTGTGTCCACTGTACTCACGTGTACATGCTGTACTAATTTATTCATGTATTCTCTCTGTCTGTCCTTCCTCTGACGTGACAGAACTTAAGGTATGTTCACCAATGCCACATGAATCACATTAAAACCTAAGCAATTTGAATTTAACTTTGTTTTCACTGGTACATCAGCTAGAACATGCAAAACATGATTATATCTGTGCAGTGGCGTTTCATCTCCATCCTCCTAGTGTTGATCACAGAGTGTTTCACAAATACTGTACAGATGATCAGAGACGCTACACTATAGTCTGTCATGAATCAGTAAAACATCTGTTCAGTTATACACTACGAAAAACCACTGTACTTAAAAAACATAATCAGTAAACAATAGAAATAACCAAAATAACCCAAGAGTGAGAACCAAAAAAACAAGAATCAGGAGAAATCTGACATTGTATGTCTTTCTTATAAAGTCCTAGTGTGTGTGTGTGTGTGTGTGTGTGTGTGTGTGTGTGTGTGTGTGTGTGTGTGTGTGTGTGTGTGTGTGTGTGTGTGTTGTTTCCGTATGGACGGTCACAGCAGGACTCACCTTGGGTGATCTTGATGTTAGTTGAAGGTATAGCCCATAGATAACTGCTGAGCATCAAGACCAAGAATAATTCCCAGCAGAACATTTTCAAAGAGGAAGAGGGGACTGCTGTGTGTGTGAGTGAGTCCCTGCTGTTCCGAGACGGTGTGTGTGTGTGTGTGTGCAGGGCTGTGCGGAGTGATCCGGAGAGTGGAGGAGTCTCCCAAACCCCCTTTCCTTTGCCAGACTCTTCCCACTCGGACAAGTTCAGAGTTCTGATGAGAGAGAGAGAGAGAGAGAGAGAGAGAGACAGGGAGACACAGAGAGAGAGAGTATGTGAGAAGAACTTTTGACAGCATGCAGTACAAGATTTAGAAATATGAGCTGATGATACAGTTCACTTGTGTCAAATCCAGGACTGGAGCTGATGAAGTGAAAATCACTGACAGACACACTTTTTTCTAGCCTAAGGTACTGATTCCTATAATATGTATGAATATATATCAGCTTCTTGTACATATAAGGCTTAAAAATAAATGGAACTTAAAAAACAACCTCCACCAATAACTCTAAAGCACAGTGTCCTTGTTTTGCCTTTTAAAACTCAGTAATGTATTTGATGCAAGTGACATCTGACCTCTTCTGAAGAACTGGAGCCTATGTGAGTTTTAGAAAACTTTAGAAATGTTCAGTTTTATTGCTTACAGACTATAGGAGCCGTTCCTGATAATGAAATATCCAATAAATAAATAAACAATCACAAGTGTTCACGGGACAGGCTGAAGCATACTCTATACTAACATACTCTATACATATTCTATACTAACATCAATACCAGGGATGAAGACATCTGTGTTCTAAAATATCCATGCTAAAATGAATCGGGTCCAATGTTAACAGTGAAAGTAAAGACAGGGCTGCCTGTCTCCTGTCCTGGTGATGAACACCTGTTTTAGTACTTATATCATTAGACATGCCATCTTGCTCCTGATAGCTTGTCAGTTTGATGTCCAGGCCGGTAGAGTCCTGAGCTATTACAGGCCTTGGCTTCCTGTTATCTCTCAAAGTTCCAGTACTCGACATGGCGAGAGACTGGGAAACATGAGTCAGACCAAAGCCACTTGCTCTCAGACATCTCTGCTGCTCTTTTTCAAATAAGCTGGACTATAATTACATCCCAGAGGTGCAAACGGCCAGACAATGATCCATAAGTACGACGTAAGAAGGGACAGAGGGACGGAGAGAGCGGGCTCAGCGCAGGCGCCCCTCGGCCTGCTGAGGGCCGGAGAGGCTAGATTTGCAGGCAGGGCCTGAATCACTCCAGGTCAGTCTGCCGGGACTGTGTAACATACTGGATCTGGTTGGCGTCACTCATTAGTGGGATGATACACAGCGCTTTAAATACTGCACTTACTCTGTTCTTCCAAAGGTCTTGCAGGATATTGTGTGTGTGTGTGTGTGTGTGTGTGTGTGTGTGTGTGTGTGTGTGTGTGTGTGTGTGTGTGTGTGTGTGCGCGGAGCTGATTGTCTGTCCAAGCTGCATCACATCAGGAACTTCCCTGTGCATCTCTGGCTGCATTTCCAAGGCCCATGTGTGCAAAATGATCTCAGACATGTGGGTTTGTTAAAAATATCCCAGCACCGATCCCTATTGATTTCGAGTGGGTTCAAAGAACTGCACATAAAGAGCATTACCTGCTCCAGGCATGGAAGGCACTCCAAAGTGTGTGATGCCTTCAGTGTTTGTGCCTCGCTCGTACCAAGCTGGGTACTGTGAGTGCACCCTGTGGGCCTTTCTGATCACTGTCCCTCTCTTAAATGCTTCATGGTTCTGGTTCAGTCTCCTGCAGGTACCTTGTGACCAGTGATGCATATAAATTACAGTTGATATGCGCTGTGACATCTGGCCAAGGCGGGACTCAGCTGTGGGACCAGGCATTTCCTGGAATGGGACCCTAATTGAACAGCTCCGCCTACAGTTAACGAGGTTGAAACTTCTGCTTACCCTCCAGCCATGGTTCCCTCTGCAATTACAACATCATCAGGCAACGCTGACTGGCTGGCTGACAGACACCTTCCTGACAGGCTTCTTCCTGACAGGCAGTGGAAGCAGGGCAGTCTGCTCACCCAAGACCACCCAGAACTGCACTGCCAGAAAACAGCACATCGCTGACGTAATACCTAAGATGGTCTGTGAGTAAAACTGCCCTAACTTCTTATCCAGTCCTGCAGCGAAGCTCTGCTACATCTCCTCAAGTCCTAAACAAACACTGAGCATTTTTACAAGATTGTTCCAAGCCGGAAAAATAAAGACATGGTCTTCTGGTGACAAATTCTAGCCCGGTGAGAAATACCACCTCAGCTGTTGAAGGTGTTCAATATAAGAATCCATCAATAAGCATTTTGGACCACCTGCTAAAATCAAGGTTGATAGCTAATGTTGACCTGGTAGATTCCTAGAACAGCTGCAGCTTTGCAAATCTATGTGTGTGTGTGTGTGTGTGTGTGTGTGTGTGTGTGTGTGTGTGTGTGTTTGTCGGGTGCTGCTGGTGAGTGGG
Organism: Tenebrosternarchus preto; assembly: GCA_025802075.1. Taxonomy (NCBI): domain Eukaryota; kingdom Metazoa; phylum Chordata; class Actinopteri; order Gymnotiformes; family Apteronotidae; genus Tenebrosternarchus; species Tenebrosternarchus preto. The sequence continues at coordinate 27,664,282 of JAOYMR010000001.1, forward strand.
TGAGGTTGGTCGGCAGCCCCACAACCTCAGCAGTTACCGCGTTGGTTCCCCACAATTCCAGCAGTCATGTCTGTTTTGACAAAGAGCCGAACTTCAGCTGTGCATTCGTGATGCTGTGAAGTTCAGGAAGAAAAACACACCCTCAGAAAACACACTCTCAGAAACAGGCGGCTTTGACTCAGAAGTGAGGTAACATTAGCTCATCTGGAACGATGCTGGTCAGCCATTTTAAACAGGGAGCATTTTTTCCTCAGTCATTGGCTGTCATCTTCATGATCATACATGTCTGATAGACTGCTGTAGTACTGTTGCTTAGCAACTTGATGTGTAAGTTAGATGGAAGCCAAGACAGGGTATAGTATACTGTTGATGAAGTCAGTTCAGAAGATTGGATTGGATATAATCTCTTTCATGGCAAAAACAGGGCTTTAAAATGGTGACCAGATTCAAAGCAAAAGAAAACGCTGATTTGAAATTACAGTTATTTATTGGATCCGAGTAGTTTTTTGCAATCTCTCTCGACTCTATGCTGCCATCCTATGGCAACATGTAGTTCAACAACATTGTACTGGGTGTGGTAGTTTAGGAAAATAACACAAAAAAATAGGTATTGAGTGGTTTCGGGTAAATTCAGTAACACGTAAGGACTTCAGATAATAGAAATACATGCCTGTTTTATCTGAATTTAGCTTTCTTTAAAAGTCAAGTTTATATAACAGCACACAAATGAACCATTGAAGTACTTACAGAAACACATCGTATGTCTTTACTATGTTATAAATGATGTTTCATGTAAAACGTAAGTTTTTAAATGAAAGTATCAATTGGTAGTTATAAATACATTAAAGAAATTAAAACCTGAAAGCCTTTGTTTGTTGTTGTATTTATCTATTTCAAGATTCGAATGGTAGATTTAGGGTTTACTACTAACAGAGTTAACTGCGGGACTATATAGGGATACAGTGATGTTAAAACATTTAAGAATGTTTCCCTTCATTCGTTCCAGTGCTCTGAACGTTAATGTTTGCTAAAGAGTACAGTGACCTTTTACCCTGGGAAGGACATGCTGGATTTTTGGGGGGAAAGGGGGGGGGGAGTGATTAAAGAGGGTTTTTTTATTATACAAAATTATTCTGAATCATGTTTTTCGTTTTCTTCTCCTCACTCTACTTCATGCAATACTTATATTAACATTATAATGTATGTTTCCGCACATTCATTCCCTCACGTACATTGTTGTCTCTAGGCAACCACTCGTTCAGGGAATCGGACTAAACAGTAAGGTAACATCTTTCTCGATAATGTGAGGTGGAAATGAAATCACAGTTTATTGTATACCACTTTACGGATTGTTATTTCTTTCACTGCATTCTGATCCTATTAATAGATTTTTAAAGCGCTATGGTTGCAGGCACGTCCGGCGAATTTTAAGCAGTAATCAAAGTAAAATCATTGCATGCAACATCTAGCTTTCTCCAGCACGCTTTTTTCCACACACAGTGGAAAGAATATTAATTTTGCGTTCAAAAATGCCAGTTACCTAAACCGAAGAAATTAATGTAGTTATGCATATTGACCAATAGGGGTCACTACCATAGCGCGTTAAAACATTCACACATCTGGGCAGGCTGAAGAAAGTGGAGAAATAGAGGGAGGGTCAGGCCGCTTGCTCGCACTTTCAAACACAGGCTGTTTCGAGGTGTTCGTCGCTTTAATTGTTGATGCATGGGCACAGGGTAAACGTTAAGAATCTCGGTTGCTTGTGGACCTTTCCCGTGGTGAGCGGGTCATGCTGTCCTGGCGAAGGTAATGAGCCGCAAAGCCCTCGGGTCTCGGCTTAGCAGCGCCCATAAACTGCACCGGAACTGGAATGATTGGCAGCCCAGGTTGGTATCGCTCCGTGGGGGAGTGTTTCTAAAATAGCACGAGGTTCCAGCAGGCCTAACCTCCGCCGCTTTATTTAGCTTAGGCTGTCTTCATTCCTTTCAACGTGAGGACGAACATGTGTTTATGGTCGATTATAGCTTTACATTTATGTATCTTTATGATTATTTACATCTAAAGAACCGTAGTGTGATGGGTGACTAGCAAACCAAAACCTTTTCTTAGCCGAAGCATTAGCGTCCGTCCTACATCCCCCCCCTCCATGCTAGTTAGCTAGCATAGTTAGCTGGCAAGCTAACGCTGATAAACAAGCGTTGTTTTTACTCCTGGCGAAACAACTACGGTTTGCGTTAATGTAACAGCAGTTTAGACTGCTTGGTATTTTAATGTGCTCTTTTATTTGGTCGTTATGTATCCAGAGGGATACTGCAGGGATGTAGCAAACGTTAGCTAGCTAACTTGCAGTTTAAAATAGCTTAGCTAGCTTGATTGAATGCCATGTCCGTGGCGTTGTGTCCAGTGTTGCCGAGGCCGTGACACAACTGCCCTGCATACTGACGGCCAGGTATTGCTTGCTTTTTTTGCAAGATTGGACACGGATTATTTCACTGTAATTGTTTTCTTGAGTTCGAAGTATCGACCAAATCTGCCCACCTCCCATTTCTTTGGCGTGTTGTGTTTTGTAAATTTAGCTAGCTAACCTAAAGCTTGCTAGCGTGTCCTGGCGTTCACTGGTTAGCAATGCTAGTTAGCTTAGCTGTCATTGTAAAAGGCATGTCCTGAACTTAATGGCTTATTAGCGTCAGCTCGTCAACGAGTCTTTTTTCGCTGTATTTGTAAACGCTGTCGCTTTTACACCAGTATACCAGCTGGTGCTCTCCAAATCTGTTTAATTTATTGTTCGTATTGCTCGCATTTGCTTACTGAAAGTCGTTTAGCTGAATAGCCAGCGTGCTAAGTGGTCAGTGACGCTAACGACGTAAATAGCTAGGATGGCTAGCTAAGTGTTAAACTAGCCATCGGGACAAATAATTATATTTGGTTTATTGATTATCAAGTAGGTGTTTAGTTAATCATTGATGGGGTAACGGTGCAACGGTATCCATGAAGTACCTAGTAAATGTTTATTAAAATCATCAAAATGTGAGTAACTTTAGTTTATCGGTTAAGTATTATCGAAGAACTTCCCAAAAGGAGTTATCTAGTTGGCTAATACACTTCTCTTGAGTGGGTTAGTCAGCTAGCTAACATGTACCTGAAACCTGAACGATAATCTTCAGTTATCATGAAGCGTAAACCATAGGCTGTTGTATTGTGAAACAGTATACTTTAACAAAGACGACCTGCAGGTCGTATGTGTGATTAACACTAGGCTACTATGTCTAGTAAGTAAGTCTAGGGATGGGAGTCGGTCTAGAAAAGGAACTGTGAGTCCTTTGAACAACCTCGCTGGCAAGTTACCTGAACTCTCATGTTGTGCAGTCATGGGGTGGAGGAAAATGCTCTGGCTCTCCTGCTCTGGCCCGTTTGAGGCGTATATTATGTGTAATTTTTTTATTTTGCTGTTTTGTAAGAACAAAACTTCTTAATGTAGAACTAGATGTTCTGCTTTAAAATGCCTGGATTTAAAGTCCTATCCTAATACAGTCGGTCCTAAATGTGTTGTAGTTATTTTAGGAAAGTTAGGTGTCCACTAAATGCATCCAAAAAAGATAAAAAAATGATCAACTTTGTTGTTTGACTTGTAAAGTGTAGTGTTGCTGTAAGCAAGAAATTAATTAAATCAATAAAGGCACACTTCTTTAAAAGATGTATTGTATACATGTATTGTCTGCCTGTTGGTTGTCATTTGTAAAAGACAAGTTCTATGTTCTATTTTTAGCTTTCATACATTGTTTCTTGCCAAAATGTCTTTTTTGTTTGTTTTCTATAAGAAAGACTGACCGGCTGCATGCCGTGTGTTTCAGAGGTGACAGCGTGTTAGCCGGCCAGGAAGGTGTGAAGTGCAGTGTCTCCAGAGACCAGGGTTCCACAGCGCTCTTCCCCGCTCCGCTCTCTGACGGGCCAGCCGCCTCGCTGCCGCACAATGCCACCGCCACGCTGGAAGAAGGAGGTGGGTCCTGGCTCCACCGTGCAGTCGAGCTCCTGGGAATCCTGAGCCGCTCGCGACCAACACTGCATGCCCGCTCGGGCCACTACTTTAGTTGTTCTGGTCTGCGGTCAGGCTGAGCGTGATTTGGCGTCGCTAGATAGTTGGCTTTTGAAAGATTATGAAAGGTTGCTGGTAGGAAATGAAACTGAAAATAAACCCTGAAGGCTTTGTATTTGGAAAGCACCATGTTTTCATGTAGAGGAGTGTTCACCTGTGTGCAGAACCCTTGCGCTGGTTTTAAACGCTTTTTTTCTGGATTTTTGTTTTTACAGGTGGATATGATGCTGACGGAGGCCTCGGGGAAAATACTTTTGGTTGGAAATCGTTGGGGCAAGAGTTGAGGATCAATAATGTGACCACTGATTTAACCAATGTTCAGCATGGAAGCCGTGCTTTAGCTACAAAGGACATGAGGAAATCACAGGGTGGGTATGGTGGACCCACAGTTAACATTTTAGATCACATTTATTGCTTTACAGGTACTGGTTTGGAACACACACTCATTACAGCAGGTATGTGCGGGGAAACGGACTGTTTAATTTTAAGTAAATATGAGGAAGTGTTAGTAGCTCAGTTGGTTAAATGGATGTTTTAGTAACGAGAGAGACCAGGCCAGGCCAGAGGCACCGTCGCTAAGAACTGGGGGATTGTCATGTAACGAGAGAGACCAGCCCAGGTCAGTCACCGTCGCTAAGAACTGTGGGATTGTCCTTTTCTCTTTTTCCTCTCTCAGACCGAGTGCAGACTCATTCTGATGAGTCTCGGCTCGCCAATCTTCTGCGGAGGGTGTCGCGGGAGGACGATCGGGACCGCAGACTGGCCACCATGAAACAGATGAGGGAACTCATCATGCACTCTGAAAACAAGGTGGTAAGTTCAGATATACCGTACAAAAATGGCCTCTTTGGGGATGGTGGTGTGTTGAATCAGAAAGTGCCCACTTGACTTTTGTCAGCGTTCAACCTGCTTTTTTTTGTGCTTTGTCGCAGGTCCTGGTGAAACAGTTGGATACCATTCTGAGTACCTTGAATGACGTTTTGAATGAAAGGTAGAAGTGCATAGCATTCATTCTGTGCGGTACACGCGAGGTGCGGTACACGCGAGGTGCAGTCCATAGTTGTTTTTAACCTCACCGTTGTTTGGTGACCATCTGTCTCTCGGTTGATTCTGATCCGT
>JAOYMR010000001.1:27674412-27709829 GCA_025802075.1 Tenebrosternarchus preto
GCATCATTCTCACCTAAACCTAGTGATCTAGGTAGGCATCATTCTCACCTAAACCTAGTGATCTAGGTAGGCATCATTCTCACCTAAACCTAGTGATCTAGGTAGGCATCATAATCTTGCTTTAGATAAGCTGTTTGCTGCAGTAAGCAGTTTGTTAGGCAGCTGGCTGTCCACAGCAGCACGGCTGATCTCCAATCAGCAAGGCTGCCCGCACCTGCATGCTTTTGACCATGTAGTGTAAGGGTTTCGCTGATGTATTCAGACAGCATGTGAATCTCCAGGGAAGCTCACACAGGTGAATGTTGGGTCGGTGTAGAGATGTTTGGTAGTGTTTGGAAGAGTTTGTCTTGTGCTCCCAAGGCTTTGTGATTGACGGGTTGGTTTGTTTGTTTGTTTGTTTGTTGGTGAAGCACTAAATGAAGATCCCAGTGTGTGTCTACACTCCTGCAGCAGCTTACAGGTGCTCTGCTCTTCCCTGCCAACGGACCTGCTGCAGAGGTCAGAACACACACACACACAAACACGTGCTCGGCTTTCAGTACCAGAAACACAAAACGCCTGAAATGTACAGACCAAGGAGTCTCGACCTGTGTCCCGTGCAGGTGTGTGGACGTGTGCAGAGTTCAGCTGGTCCACTCAGCGGTTCGAGTGCGGCAGGCCTTTGGCAAGTTACTGAGGTCCATGCCAGTGCACGTGGCGCTCAGGTGAGTGAGAGCTGCTCTGAACACACTGGAAAAAACCTGCCTGCCTCTCATCAATGACCTAGCAGAAAGTAACCAACCTCTGTGTGTGTGTGTGTGTGTGTGTGTGTGTGTACGGGCTTTATCAGCACTAACTGCAGTCCCACGGAGATCCACCAGACCTCTCTTGCCATCCGTCGTCACATGAGCAAAGCGCCCAGCAGCACCTTCCACCCACAGGACTTCTCTGACCTCATCAGCTTCATTCTGTACGGGACGGTCCACCGCAGCGGGTGAGCAGAGCGCCTGCAGGGAGCAGGGAGCCTCCTCCTGCCCTCCACAATAACATGGGCTGACCTTGCTGTGTTTTGGTTTGGGGTTTTATCCTCCACTGATCTGGGTACAGTAACCTCTCATCCCTTTTGCCTGGGATGTTTAATCGGACACAAACACTGATCCCAGATTAGGCTTTTTATTTTGTTATTGAACGCAGTCCCTTGATTGTTTGGGATTGTACTGTTAATCATTAGCACAAAATTTGCCTTTGCAGTGTTGATTTTGCAGTAAGCTGCAGTGTCCAGATAGTGTCAACAGCGTGTGTGTGTGTGTGGCAGGAAGGAGCCGTGGTTGGAGAGGCTGTACCACAGCTGCCAGCGGCTGGAGAAGCGTGAGGGCGGAGCAGTGTCCCGCGCGCTGCTGAAGACGGAGGCCGTGCTGTGGCAGTGGGCGGTGTGGGAGGCGGCCCAGTTCACGGTTCTGTCGAAACTTCGTACTCCGCTGGGCCGCGCGCAGGACACCTTCCAGACCATCGAAGGTCAGTGCGGCCGCTGGGGAGAAATTCAGCGGAGACGAGTCACTTTAATTCTCACACTGGCATCATTTTAAGATCGTGTTTTCTAGCACGAGGCCGCTAGTCTAAGATCAGTCTAACTACACAGAATACAAGTGTAAGTGGAGAGAGCAGAGCAAAGACGGGAAAGAGAGAGTCTGTGGATAAAAGCCCTGTTGAGATAAATCGGGGGTGTTGTCCTCTGACCTTGGGTTGTGGCAGGAATACACGACAATGAAAGACGCAATCGAAACAAAAGTATCTTTCAAGCATCGATCAAACCTAAGAAAGCTAGAGACTCCCCAATGAACAGAATCTTATGAAGGAGTCGTGTGAATTCCTTTACTGTTCTTTTACTGCAGCTGAGCTCTGCTGTTCAAAAACGAAATAAAATCAGTCCCAAACACAGACCTGTGCTTCACCTCATCCAGTTAATCAAGGATCCAAATCTAAAACCCAGCTGGGCCTTGACTCCCTGCCACACATTTAATTTTACGTTTATTTAAAACGAACATTAAAACTGCTGGGTCATTAGTGAAGTTTCCATGGCAATTGGCTGCAGGATCGTTAGTGAGTTGCCATGGCGATTGGATTGACTGTCGTCCCCGTGCAGGTATGATCCGCAGCCTGGCGGCCCACGGGCTGAACGGAGAGCAGGAGCTGGGTCAGTGGAGCGGGGGAGAGAGTGACGAGGGCCACCACACCAACCAGCTACGCCTTGCACTACTGCTGCAGTTCCTAGAGAACCTGGAGAAGCTCATGTACAACGCCTACGAAGGCTGCGCCAACGCCCTCACGGCTCCACCCAAGGTAACGCCTCCACCTGCCACCTGAACGTGCACGTGTGCACGGACACGGTACACTAGAGCGCTAGACTGGGACGACCTCTAGCTCTTCTGAGTGACATGTTTACTGCATCTCTCTTCTGTGGTGTTGCGCTCTGTGTGCGTGTCTGAAACGTGTTCGCACACTGGAGGAACGCACGGTGATGGTGTCACCCTCCTCCACCTGTTCTCCCCTCAGGGCATCAGAACGTTTTTCTACACCAACCGTCAAACGTGCCAAGATTGGCTGACCAGGATCCGCATGGCGCTGATGAGGGTGGGGCTTCTGTCTGGCCAACCGGCAGTCACCGTTCGCCACGGCTTCGACCTGCTGGCAGAGATCAAGAACAGCAGTGCACAGGTAAGCCCCGCCCCCTTTCCCAGCTGTTGTTTATGTTGACAAACAACAACAGACCAGTTAGAAGCGTTAAAATTACCCAAGACGTTCGGTTCCTAGAATCAAACGCAAAAAAATAATCAGTGTTTATCTTGGTAACATCGCTGGCGTTCAGCTGTCAGACTGGACTTGTGCACCTCTCCCTCGTCAAGTCCTTAAAACCGTTCTTCTGAAAGCTGGAGCTGTTGGACTGTGTGACGCGTGTGGTGGTGCTGATCCTGTGCTGCTCCTGCAGGGGCCTGAGCTGGAGGTTCCCATCACCATGCTGGTGGAGGCCCTGTGTGAGCTGCGCTGTCCTGATGCCATCCAGGGCCTGGCTGCCTGGAGCCTGGCCACCATGGGCAAGAGCCTGGCCTGGGTGGGCTCTGTGGGCCTGCAGGCAGAGGGCAAGTACGTTGAGTTAAATGTGTGCTGATCTCCAACACTGCTTAGATGTGGGAAAAGAGACGACAAACTGCCCTTTACCCAGCTGTGTGTGTGTGTGTGTGTGTGTGTGTGTGTGTGTGTGTGTGTGTGTGTGTGTGTGTGTCAGGTTTGAGAAAGCGGCCCTGGAGTGTCAGGAGCAGCTGTGTGCAGTTACAGGGGTGGATTGCTCCATCAAAGGCTTTGATAAGTCCTTACTGAAGTTCACCAACCCAGGAAACAGCACTAGCCCCAAACACACAGGCAGTGGTGAGACCTCCTCCTGTGCAACGTACACATGCGCACACACACAAGCGCACACAAACTTCTCCCATCTCCACCTGTCGTTATGTCTAGGAGATGGCAGGAAAACCGTGCTGCTGAAGTCCAGCGAGTGTTCACCGGAGGTGCTGAACTTCCTGGCCAACAAGGCGTGCGAGTGTTATGTTGCCCTGAGCGACTGGGCATCAGTGCAGGAGTGGCAGGCTAGCATGCTCGCCCTCAAAAAGAACAGCAGCACCACCTCCTCCGCCCTCAGCCTCAAGACCGACTTCAACTACGTCAGGTGAGCAGAGTGGGACTGGCTTCACGGCTCAGAGCCACTCCGTGTGCCGTCTTGGGCCAAAGCCCCAGGAAACAGATCCGGTGTCCGATTCGTTTCTAGAACGGTCATGGCTGTTAACAGTTGCTTCCAAAACCAACCAGCATCAAGTTAGAATTTTTGGCTTTGCTTATGTGAGGGGGGGGGAGGGACCTTCCTGTCGAAGTTGATGCAATGAATACTTCAAATGTTTGGTTGGTGCAGTACAATGTTTCATCTGCGTTGTTCTTCGTGTGTGTGTGTGTGTTTCAGGGCTCTGAGCAGGTTTGAGGATGGTGATTTCTCAGAATGTCGTGCTCAGTTGGAACTTCTACCTGGTGAAGACTGTGGTCTCCTCAACTCTACCACAAAAGACAAGCTGGGTACATTTATAACCACTCCATATCAGTACATTACGTTACATTATAACCACTCCATATCAGTACATTACGTTACATTATAACCACTCCATTCTCAAACGCGTTCAGTTTAGCTAGGTACGTAAAAGCCAGCAATATGGTATGGGCTGTACAGACCATCCATCGGCCTCCCTGCTCTGTAAATATTAGCACTGGCAACTGAAAAACTGTGTGTGTCTGTGTGTGTGTGTGTCTCTAGACCTGAAGAGGCTCCTGCCTGCTGTCCTGAGCCCTGATCCATCAGAGCTGCAGAAGGCCATCGAGGTCCAGCTGCTGAGAGGAGCGGTGGGTGTGATCACATCCACCAGCCGTGAACAGGACCTCCGAGCCCAGCCCTCATCAGAGTACGTGTACCCCGACTCCCTGCAGAAGGTGGTCTGGAGCTCCTGCATGGAGGAAATGCTCTGGAGATTTTGACTTCTCTCTCGTTTCTTGTATAAAAAGGGAGAAAACATCATTTTTGGAAGCAAGTTACCCTGTAGTGCATGTCTGATTTTCTAGCCTGGTCTGCTTGTGTAATGCACTTAAAACAGGATGTGCTGTCAGATCAGCCCAGTTGTTTGGGTGGAGTGGAGCCTGTGTTTTGGTTTTTGTAGCAAATCGTCACCCCAGGGTCATGTTGAGAATCTGATTTGCCACTTTCCTCCAGCCAGTCAGCATTTAGCCGTCCTCAGCGCTGTAGTCGGATCGTGTACAGTGCGCTGACGTCTGTGAAGATACCTGTAACCTTCCCATATCTGTTTCACCCCCCCCCCTTGGTTCAGGACCCTGGTGAAGTACCTGAAGCAGACGGGCCGTATCGCCCTGGGCCCCCTGCGGCTCTCCACCCTGACGCTGGCCGACTCGCTGCCTACCCTCAACACCCTGCAGCTCCACTGCGCCAGCTCCCTCGAGGCCTCTCTCCTCAGCCAGCGCCCGGCCGAGGTGAGTCCCCGCCCACGCGCCACGCCCAAAGCCTCCTGCTCCGCCCCCAACACCGTGACCGATCTGCCACTCTGTGCCTTGGAGATTTGCAGATCAGATCACACAGCTGGTGTTTATCTTTTGCATAAAGCCAAAATAAACGGATAAACTGTTCACTTAAACAACTCGAATTCCGGTAGAACTTTAGAAACGTGTGAATTGAGACTAGATTCATTCAAACCCAACAGCTGGTGAATGTTTGTCTGAGGCACCATAAAGTCTCTCACATGGTCCTAATGTTGTATGTGATATTTATGCAACACTCCCCTCTCTCTCTGTGTGTCTCTAGGACTGTCTGATCCCACTCTTCAGTGAAGCCTTGTCCACCTGTAAGCAGCAGGATGTCCAGCCCTGGCTGCACGCGCTTCGCTACACCATCTTCCAGAGGGAGCTCTTCATCAGGCTCAGAGGTGCGGATCCACACACTGACGGGGGGTTTGGGTGGTGGTGGGGGGTGTAGTTCTTCTGCCCTGTACTCATTAACCTGTTTTGTGAAGGTTCCTCAGGCCCTGTAGACTCTCACCTGATGGAGCTGTGTCTGACGGCCGTGAAGTTTGCCCGCAAGCAGGGCAACATCGCCCTGGCATCACGACTGCTGGCCCAGTGCAGCAAGCCCTCCGCCGACGGCTCGGAGCCCGCCGATCTGGCACAGAGCTTCAGGCAGCTGTCACTAGAGGGCGCCGTGGGTGAAAAATGGGCACCAGAGCTGAAGATTGAGAGGGCTAAAGTACTGTTCACCGCAGGTGAGTCTCCACTCTGGGGAGTGAGCTGATCGATGAAGTCTCCGTGGAGTACAAGTGTTGTAATATCCTTGCGGGTTGCGTTACGATAAGCGTTGTACTCCAAGAACACGAGGCTTCCCTTCTCCGCTGTTCTCAGGTCAATCTGCGGCTGCCATGGAGACGCTCAGCTCATGCGCACTGTCGTACTGCCGCTCGGGGAAGTGTGAGCAGGCCGCCTGCCGCTCTGTGCTCACGCTCTGCAAGTGGCTCCTGACTGACTGGAAGGAGCTCACGCCCCAGCTGAAGCAGGCGGTGAAGAAGAACGCAGGCTCCTCCCCCGGCTCCACCTCCACCCTCTCCACCCTCAGCAAGAACGTCGCCGGCCTGCTGGAGCTGCCGGTGGAGGAGCAGGGCCTGCCACGCATCACCACGGAGACCACAGGTATTGAAGCAGAATTGCTGGAGCTGTTCACTCCCACATATTTCACATAGCGTAAGTTGTATTTTTAACTACATGCTCCATAGCTACATGCTGTGCTTGCTAGTCTGTTGACACGAGAACCTCATTTTCCCCAGTGAGTGTAGGGGTCGGGGAAGCTGACTTTGTCCTGGGCCAGTTGTACCAGCTCTCGGCCAGCCAAGCCCCTGAAGTGGCCAAGGCCTGGGCTGCTCTGGCCAGCTGGGCTTACAGATGGGGCCGCAAGGTTGTGGACAACGCCAGGTAGGGGGGGTGTGTGTGTTTGGGGGGGGGTGGTTCAGTCTAATATCTTCCCCTGTGATCACTGCTAATGTTTTGGTCCCTGCAGTCAAGGAGAAGGAGTTCCTCTGCTCCCAGGGGAGAAGGAAGAGGTGGAGGAGTTGCTTCCCTCGGGCACCAGTGAGGAGGATAAGGAGACCATCTTCAGCATTCTGGGTCAGGCCATGTGTCGTCCAGCTGGGATTCAGGTGAGCGCTGGGCGTCGGGAGAGTGCACGTGCCCAGGTGCTTGGAGGCTCAGTTCAAAACAGATGTCATTGTGCACGAGAGCAGAAGCTTCTTTGTAATAAAGAATAAAAAAAAATAATAGAAATACACTGGATCAGTTTCTATTGAGTCTTTGTTGACCTAAAGTTGCCTATGTAGCAAATCTGTTGTATATGGTTTGTGTAATGTGTGTCTGTGTGTCCACCTGGCCCCAGGATGAGGACATGGCCTTACAGAACGAAGAGGATGAGGAAGATGACATGGTGGATGTGATCTGGCGGCAGCTGCTGGGCTCGTGTGCGTGGCTGGCTGAGGCGGAGGATGGAGTGATGGAGGGGCTGATCAAGGTGTGGAGGCGGGTGGTGGACCGTATCTTCAGCCTCTACCGTGTCTCCTGCAGGGCCTACTTCACCTTCCTCAAGCTCAACGCCGGACAGGTCAGCGGTGCTCACGGCGCCCTCTTGTGGCGGTTCTTGTCATCCTTGCTATCATTTTTATTTATTTTTATCCTTAGTTATTTAAAACTGATTCCAACAGCGTCACTGATGTTCACCTGGATGCTCGTGTGTCGTGCAGGTGCCCGTTAACGAGGACGACCCCAAGCTGCTGCTCAACAGCCAGGTCCAGAAGCAGAGCAGCGATGATGTCATCGTCATGGCCACGCTGCGGCTGCTGAGGCTGCTGGTGAAGCATGCGGGAGAGCTGAGGGAGGGGCTAGAGCTCGGCCTGGCAGCCACGCCCACCGCCCCCTGGAGAGGTGAGCACAGTCTGCCTGGCTGTCTAGTCTTCTTACACCCCCCCCCTCCCCCTTTTCTCTTTCTCATGGGGACATGTTTTATAGTTTTATCAACTGTTTACAGGTGAACAACACTCTTGTACTTGTGTGGGTGCTGTGGTGTGCAAAGTAGTCCCTCCTAACTCCTGCACATTTAGCAGTCTGAATATTCCCCAGTAGAGGGCGCTAGTCACGTCCTGGTAGCTTTTGTTTGCACAGCTGAGGGAGTGTAAGCAGCGCGCGCGTGTGTGTGTGTGTGTGTGTGTGTGTGTGTGTGTGTGTTTTTTAAGGCATCATCCCCCAGCTGTTCTCCAGGCTCAACCACCCGGAGGGTTACATCCGTCAGAGCATCTGCAGCCTGTTGTGTCGCGTTGCCCAGGACTCTCCCCACCTCATCCTCTACCCCGCCATCGTGGGCTCCATCTCCCTGGGCGGAGAAACACAGACAGCAGGTGCGCTCCACCCGTCCCAGACACAGTTCAGCGTGACCACGGTGAAGCTGACGGTGCTGGCGCTGTGATTTTTATGTTCAGTTCTCCACCTGCTTGGTTGGTTTGGGGATGGTGATGTTGGAGTTCTTGAGTGCTGCTGTTTGCTCTGCGTGTCGTGTGTCACACGTGTGCAGTGCTTTCTATAGCTGCAATGTCCTCTGTGTGTGTGTGTGTGTGTGTGTGTGTGTGTGTGGAGCAGGCAGCAAGCTGCCCTCAGCCCTGCCCACCTTGCTGGGGAACATGCAGGGCGAGGGGCTGTGCGAGGCGGAGAGCCAGCCTGGCAGTACGCCCAACTCCCAGGAGAGCAGCCGAGGAGAGGAGCTGGGGCCCTGCTCCAGCGAGGACCAGGCCCTGATGCAGGACTGTTACAGCAAGATCGTGGACACGCTGTCCTCCGGAAACCCCACCATGGTGCTGCAGGTGGGTCCCACGGGTCACCAGCCCCCCCCGAGGGTAGAGCTGGGCAGGCTGGGGTCGGTGCTGGAGTGATGGGCGTTGGGATTAACGCTGAACAGGTTTGATGTTTGGGTGGTGCGTGTGTGGCAGGTGCAAGTCCTGGTGGGTGAGCTGCGGCGGGTCACACTTCTCTGGGACGAACTCTGGCTTGGTGTCCTACAGCAGCAGCACATGCACGTCCTGCGTAGGATCCAGCAGCTCGAAGACGAAGTCAAGAGGGTCCAGAACAACAATACGCTGCGCAAGTACGCACCCCTACCACACCCACCCGCGTGGTCGGGCCACCCCTCGCTCACCGGGTGAAATTGCCACTCAACAGGCTACCAGGACGTGTACCAGTGTGGAATTTTATATGTTTGAATTTCTGATCACACCAGTTTTGTGCAAATGTAGACCGAGATGAGTATTCAGATATAGTTGTACCCTGCTCACTGTGAGCTAGCGTGAGTTCCTAGGCTTTCAGATAGAAGCGCCCTCCTCCTCCACCGGTGCTGAGCATCGCTGTCCTCCGGCTTTAGGGAGGAGAAGGTGGCGATCATGCGGGAGAAGCACTCCGCCCTCATGCGGCCGGTGGTCTTTGCCCTGGACCACGTGCGCAGCATCACCGCCGCCGCCGCGGAAACGCCGCACGAGACGTGGTTCCAGGAGACGTATGGGGAGGCGATCCGTAGTGCCCTGGAGAGGTTACGGAACCCCCTGAGTCCTGGCAACCCTGCAAGCAGCTGGATGCCTTTCAAACAGGTGTGTGGGTGGCTGGCTTCTGCAAAGCACAAACAGTTTTGCATTGAAATATTTACTGTTTATTTTATACACATCAACTGTTTAAAGGTAAACAAAGGTGAGGGACTGGATCAAGGTTTTGGTTCCTGATTTGAATCAGGAATTGATATGTAGTGAATGAGTGGTGTGTGATACAACAGTGCATGTGGATACAGAAGGATGTAGACCAAATATTTAGTCACCAAACCCACACGACCCCCTGACCGTGACCACGCCCCCCTGACCGTGACCACACCTCCTGTCCTGTCCCAGGTCATGTTGAGCTTGCAGCAGCGGGCGCAGAAGCGAACCAGCTACCTCCTGCGTCTGGACGAGATCAGCCCCCGCCTGGCCTTCATGAGCAGCACGGAGATGGCGCTGCCCGGGGAGGTGTCTGCCACTGACGCCGTGAACATCCAGAGCGTGGGCAACACCATCACCATCCTGCCCACCAAGACCAAGCCCAAGAAGCTCTACTTCCTCGGGTCTGACGGCAGGAACTACCCGTACCTGTTCAAAGGTGAGGAGAAACGTCATGGAGGTGCAGATCTTTCTCCACTTGTCGGGTCACCATCTGCAATAAGAACATCCGTCTCTCTCTCATATGTGCCCCACCCCATCCAGGCCTTGAGGACTTGCACTTGGACGAGAGGATCATGCAGTTCCTGTCCATCGTCAACACCATGTTCACCAAGATCAACCAGCAGGAGAGCCCACGCTTCCATGCACGACACTACTCCGTGACCCCCCTGGGGACGCGCTCCGGCCTCATCCAGTGGGTAGACGGAGCCACGCCCCTCTTTGGCCTCTACAAGCGCTGGCAGCAGCGGGAGACCGTGCTGCAGGCACAGAAGGTCAGCAGGATGCCCCGTCCGCCCCGCCCCCCCGTCCGCCCCGCCCCCACACTGCACCACTGACCTTAAAAAATGCCAACACGAAAACACTTGGACCTCCTAAACATTTGCCTTGGACCGGTTTCTGGTGTCTGTGAATGTGCTTTTTAATTTAGTTTTTTTTTTTGTTTGGCTCTCCGAGAAAATGCAGTGCTGGAAAAGAATGAACTGGCTTGGCAGTTTTGTTTAAAGTGTTCTCACTTTAGACTCCGCCTCTTCCTCTCAGGCCCAAGACTCGTTTCAGCAGCCCCAGAACCTTCCCATGGTGCCGCGCCCCAGTGAGCTCTACTACAGCAAGATTGGCCCCGCCCTGAAGGCGGTGGGGCTCAGCCTGGACGTGTCTCGCCGCGATTGGCCGCTGAGCGTCATGAGAGATGTGCTCCGAGAGCTGATGGAGGCCACACCCCCCAACCTGCTGGCAAAGGAGCTGTGGTGCTCGTGCACCACCCCCAGCGAGTGGTGGAGGGTCACACAGGTAAGCACAGGCCCCGGGACGCAGGTACGTGGGTGTACGTAGAGCAGCACTGCTAAGGGGCTGTTGGGAACAGCGCCACCGTCTGGCAGGAAGGTTGCTGTAAAACGTGTGCGTGTCTCCTTTTTGTCTCCAGTCGTATGCGAGATCCACAGCCGTGATGTCAATGGTGGGCTACATCATCGGTTTAGGCGATCGTCACCTGGACAACGTCCTGATCGACATGACGACAGGGGAAGTGGTACACATAGATTACAACGTCTGCTTCGAAAAAGGTGAGTCGTGTTCGATCCCCTGAGGAGGCCTTGTACTGAAAGCTCGTGGTGGTGTAGTGCTGTGATCTGTGACGGGTCGTGCTGTGATTCCAGGCAAAAGTCTGAGGGTTCCTGAGAAGGTGCCCTTCCGCATGACACACAACATCGAGACGGCTTTGGGAGTCACGGGAGTGGAGGGGATTTTCAGACTGTCCTGCGAACAGGTCCAAAATTCACCTTATTTGACCTTGAGCTTTCCTCGTTGGGTGGGTTATTTTAACACGTCGACTGACCGGTGAAGGTTACGCTGTACATCAAAGTGCTGTACAGTGATGATGGGGTTTATCATGCAAGTTGGTCGTCATCTGGCCAACAAATTCCAGATGGTTTTGAAACTAGCAATTGTGAAATTACTATAGGATTAATCTGCCCGTTTGGTCACATGATGGCCGAGTGTTCTCGCACGTTTCTTGAAGTTTTGAATAGACGGATCTTGATCTCCAGCACGGTTTTGAATAGACTGAACAGAGGGAGATGTTGAGAGGAGCCGTGTAAAGGGCTTGCTGGTGTGGGCCGTGCAGGTGGTCCAGATGATGCGGCGCGGGCGGGAGACGCTCCTCACCCTGCTGGAGGCCTTCGTGTACGACCCCCTGGTGGACTGGACGGCGGGGGGTGAGGCGGGCTTCGCCGGGGCCGTGTACGGAGGGGGCGGCCAGCAGGCCGAGAACAAACGGAGCAAACGGGAGATGGAGAGGGACATCACTCGCAGCCTCTTCTCGTCTCGCGTGGCCGAGATCAAGGTGAGACCGCTTTGAGCCCTCGGCCGTGGATCGCGCGAGCCCAGCGCGGGGACGGGTTTACTGGGTCGGCAGAACCACACGGCAGCTCCTTGTGCAGATTCGTTAACTAACATCGGTGTAGTGACTGTCGTGTCCTAAGAATGAACTCCTAATGAGAAGAATTTGTGGTAGGGGCAGTTATAGCTTAGCGGTTGTCACTCAGCTAGTAATCAAACCTCACTACCAGTTTGCTCCTGTTGGTCTCCTGTGCAAAAACCCTCAACCCTCAATTTGACATTTGAGGTTAAATCGCACTATTAAGATGCGGAACCTTTGCCTCGGCCGCAGGTGAACTGGTTTAAGAACCGGGACGAGATGCTGGCTGTGGTCCCTCAGCTGGAGCTGGTCGTGGAAGAGTACCTGAACCTGCAGGAGCAGCTCGGCCAGGTGGAGAAGGCTCAGGGCAAGCTGGTGGAGGAGATGGACTTCCTGGAGGGTGCTGAAGGCAGGACGGATCACCCCATCCACACGCTGGAGCAAAGGTTAGTGTGCGCGTGTACTGCAGAAACTCCTGAGTCTTCTGGCTCCATTTTCGCTGCATCTCAGTCAGATGAACCTGGAGCTTCTGAAATCAACACTGTATGATCAGAGAATCCAAGAAAGTAATGACTTCATTTGTGTGATTAAAAAGACAGATTTAGATTCGTAGTCGACGGTAGAGAAATGGGTCTGACGGATCGGTTTAGTATCAGATGGATTATTTAAATAGCGTTCGTTGGTTTTGTTGCTCTTTCCACATATCCGTTCCTCTTCCAGGTACTCTGAACACTCCCAGCTGCAGTCCAGGCAGAGGACCGTGCAGGACGCCATCCAGAGCAAGCTGGCCGACCTGGACCAGTGGATCTCTCAGTACCAGGCTGCCTTCACCGGCCTGGAGGCCACGCAGCTCGCTAGTCTGCTACAGGACATCAGCAGTGCCATCGATCTGGGTACTGCCTCCTCCTGTCTCCTCCGCCCACCTGCTTGGGCTGCGCTGCTGTGTGATGGTGCTGACGCTGGTTATGTTGGAACACAGTAGGATACAGTGATGCGTTTAGAAAAGGTGTATTGTGAATTTTTGGTTATTATCGTGTAAATACTCATCGGGTCTTACTTGGTAATAGTCGTTTGATTGGTAGTTGGTTTCCACGGAGTGAAAAATGATTATTTAAGGGGAAAGTCCTGGTATTAATCTTGCTGACCTGCTCCAAGTCCTGTGTTTCTCCGGCGTAGGTCCGCCCAGCTACGTCCCGGCGACGGCCTTCCTGCAGAACGCGGGCCAAGCCCCGCTGATCAGCCAGTGCGAGGCGCTAGAGGCGGAGCTTAACGGCCTGCTGCAGCAGCGGCGCGTGATGCTCCGCGGCTGCCTGGAGCATCTGCACAGCTACGCCACAGTGGCGCTGCTCTACCCGCGCACCGTCCTCCACCACCACCGCACCTACGCCTGGAAACAGTGGATGGAGGAGCTCGTGTGCAGCATGACTACAGAACGCTGCCAGGCTGTGTATCACCAGTGAGTGGGACACACACACGCGCACACGCGTGCTCAGGACAAGCAAGCTCGAGACGAGTCATCTTGTGTGATGGCGTTGTTGAAAGCTGAAGTGAATTTGAGCGTGGTGAAGCCCTTTGTGTTTTGAGTGATGGTGGGTGGTGGCCGTTTTTTTCCTTCCCCCTCTGCGCTCAAGTGATCCAGCTCATCTCCTGCTTAAAAATGTTTTTAGATTGTAAATCCAGAAGTCCAGAGATTAATCACACGGTTATCTTGAGTGGGTCGGTATCTTGAACCAGATGTCTGGCTCTTTTGTGTCCAGCTACGAGGTGCAGTTCACCCCCCAGCCACCACCCGCCACCGCCCAGTTCCTCTCGAGCGTGGAGATGGCCCTCCAGCACCACGCGGCCGACACCAACACCCGCCTCCTGCGGCAGGTGGAGCGGCTGAAGGCGGAGGGAGCCAGCGTGGCCGTGTGCGAGGAGCAGCTGCAGGAGATCGAGCGCTGCATCAAGGTCTTCCTGCACGAGGACACGGAGCTCGCCTCCTTCAGCCTGGCCGGGATCATCGTCTCCGCTCTCTGCGCGCTCACCAGGTGTGTGTGTGTGTGTGTGTGTGTGTGTGTGTGTAGGTGTGTGTGTGTGTGTGTGTGTGTTTGAATGGACTGCACCATCTCCCCCCGGGGCCTGGCACTCATGCAGACTTGTCTCGTGTCCGCAGGCGTAACCTGGTGATGGAGGGGGCGGCAGCGAGTGCGGGCGAGCAGCTGGTGGAGTTGACCTCGCGGGACGGGTCCTGGTTCCTGGAGGAGCTGTGCAGCATGAGCGGGAACGTGACGAGCCTGGTGCAGCTGCTGAAAGAGTGTCAGCTGCAGTCCCGCGACCTGGACGTGCTAGGCCCCGCCCACACCTCGCAGGCAGTCTACCTGGCCAACGGCGTCTACACCTGTCTGCAGGTGAGCGGCTGGTCGAGCCGCGCGCATCGCGCCTTACGCGAATTGTGATGGTCCTGATTTGCATATCTGTTTAGATTGAAATAACCTTGTTGTGGTTTGCAGGAACTCAACACCAACTTCCGTCAGATCATCTTCCCCGAGGCCCTGCGCTGCATGCTAAAGGCAGAGAGCACTCTGGAGGCCATGCTGGCCGAGCTGGACTCGCTCGTAGAGCAGTGTGCTGACGGGGTTTCCCTGCAGGGACTTGTGGAGGCGCTGCAGGCTCACCTCCGCAACGCCGCCATGGGGCTGGAGGAGGACACGGACGCACATTACCTGGAGCTCACCAGGTAACGGTTATGTTGGTTGATGTATGATAACCAAACCCAGTGTGTCCTTTTCGCCATCGAGGGTGGTTTTTTTGTTTAGAGGTGTGTGTGTGTTTCTCTCACCCCCCTCCCCCCTCTCTCTAGGGTGCTACGTGCCCAGTACTCTGAGCTGATCCAGCCCAGGACACTGGAGGGTGGGATACAGGACACTCCAAAGATGAGTGCAGGTCAGATGCTGCTGGTTGCGTTTGACGGGATGTTTGCTCAGCTGGAGACGGCGTTCGGCCTGCTGGTTGAGAAGGTGATTCCTCCGTGTGCATCCACATGGTCGTCTGATGCTTTTTAATTTGGCAGAGAAGGAAAGGAAGAGACGATTTTGCCAGACTATTTGTGGGCCCAGTCTGGCCCTTAGTTTGGCCCTGGTTTGTCCTGTCCTGTCCTGCTCTGCTCAGTTACTGCACGTCTCCTCCTCCCTGCAGTTGAACTCCATGGACGTGCCGGCCGCCTGGAGGAAGGTGGACGTGATCCGGGAGGCCCGGGCCACCCAGGTCCATTTCTTCGACAGTGTCCAGACCCGGCAGGTCCTGGAGGAGATCTTCTTCCTGAAGAGGCTCCAGACCATCCGCGACTTTTTCCGCCTGTGCGCGTCCTTCGCTCAGACCCTGGCGGGTAGGTCTCCTCCCCAGCTCTGGAAAAGAACAAACTGAACTGAACGAGAGGCTTGAGATCAAGGTCGCGTTCAGGCCAGTTATAGATGTGTGAGGGCCTCCCTCCCCCCCTGTCTCCCCCTCCGGGGCCTGATCCCCTCTGTATTCCGTGCCCTCCCCAGGTACCTGCCCCCCTCCCACCGACGACCCCCCGCCGACCAACGGCCCCCTCCCCGTCTCCAAGACCGGGTACCGCGCCGCCGCCGTGGTCAGCGAGGACCAGATGACTCGACCGATCAAGGCGTTCACGGCGGACTTTGTGAGGCAGATGTTGATGGGTCTGCCCACGCAGGCCCTGGGCCTGGCGCTCTGCAGCGCCCTCGGCGCTCTCGCCACAGACCTCGTCGCCCAGGTCGAGGCCAAGGACTTCGGCGCCGAGGGCAAGGTCTCGCTGGACGACCTGTACAAGAAGGCGGTGGAGCAGGGCGTGCAGGCGGGACGCCTGTCCCAGCTGCTGCTCAACAGGGCCACGGTGCTGGCCAGCTCCTACGACACCGCCTGGAAGAAACTGGACCTAGTGCGCCGCCTAGAGGCCAGCATCGAGTCCTGCAAGGTCAGCCTGCAGAGGGCCCAGCTTCACATCGCCATGTTCCAGGTAAGACACACGCCTGCAGCGGTTATTCGTTCAGAAGAAGAGGAAACTCTAGTTATTAAACAATCAACTATAAAACAAAACGCACAAAAACTCGAATTAGTTTGCCATGTCTTTGCTGTTTATACCAAATACGTTAAGCTTATTCATTTTCACAAGTTATCTTGTCTCGTGTGGGCTCAGCTGTGAGGAGTGTAACCTGCGTCTGCCTTCACAGTGGCAGCATGAGGACGTTCTGGGGTCGCGGACACAGCCGATGACCGTCAGCCCACCGACACGCTCCATCATCCTCAGCAACATGAAGAAGAAGCTGTACAAGCTGAGCCAGGACGAAGCGGCCATCGCTAGTGTTCAGGTTTAACGCCCCTTTAACCGTTTGAAGCCCTTCCCTAGTCTGGATTAAACGAACATCCAACCGACCGTATACGTTCCCCTTCACGTGCGGTGCTGTGTGGGCCTACAGGAGAAGCTGGCATCACTAGAGGGCAGCATAGAGCAGAGGCTGAAGTGGGCGGGCGGTGCCAACCCGGCGCTGGCCCCCGTGCTGCAGGACTTCGAGGGCACCATCACCGAGCGACGCGCCCTGGTGGTGAAGGAGGGTCACCGTGCCAGCCAGGTCACGTTCCTCTGCAGCACGGTGCTGAACTTCGAGGGGCTCCGCACACGCACGCCCGAGGCGCTGAGCATGGATGCTGCCCTCTTTGACCTGGTGAAGCGCTGCCAGGCCACCTGCTCCTACGCCGCCCAGTTCAGCTCCTCCGTCTCCCCGCTGGAGCTGCAGCTGCTTCATCGACTGGTCCGTCCGCCTCGCTGCTCTCCCTCGGACCTCCTTTCTCCGTCTCTTCTCCCAAGTGCCTTTTCAAGCGTAGTTAAACTGTTTAGCTCGCCAAATCGCACCGTTAACGGTTCTTTCTCTGCAGTTTTCCGGTCGTGTGACGTGTGCAGTTGGTGTTGTGATTGAACTGAACTTGACTTCGGTGCTGATGGTGGTGGGCTAACGGTGTGCGTGTCTCCCTAGAACCCGGTGATGGAGCTGCCTGTGGGCGGGCCCGAGTGGCTGGCATGTGCTCAGAAACACTTGTCTCAGGAGATGACCAGCCAGCACAGCCTGCAGGAGGAGCACGAACAGCAGCTGGACAACGTGACGGAAACCCTGCAGCTCCTGGTGGACACCATCAAGGGCATCCTGTCCAATCACAACCGCCAGCTGGCTGACGTCAAGCACCTGCTCCGTGCCATGGCCAAGGTGAGCCACGCCCATCCGGCGGGTGAAGCGAAGACGGTCGCTTCAGATGGGCCTCTTTTGCATCTTTAAGCACCGGGCGTCTGAGATCTTAAATGAGCTTCTGTAGGAAATGCGGATGCTTGCGATAATGTTGGATCCTGTTTGCCTCGCGCGTGGAGTTTTCCGCACAGAGGCGCTGCCCGTTAAGCCTCACCTTCTTGTATGGCAGGACGAGGAGAACGCCCTCACCGAGGGAGAGGAAGTGACCTACCAGGGGAGCGTGCGCCAGTTCCTGTCCGAGTACAAGGCTTGGCAGGACAATGTGCAGATAGTCCTGTTCACGGTGGTGCAGGCCACTGGCCAGCGCCGTGGTGTGGAGCAGGTGGAGATGCTGCAGGAGATCCCTGCCACCCTCACGGAGCTCAAAGTCCAGAGCCAGAGGTGAGGGATGCCGGGAAGCGGCCGATCTTGTGAAGGCCAAAGCTAATTGTAGTCTTACAGACTCTTAGGTGGTGTAGAAAGACTGAGCTGTTATCATAAAACAGAGGTTCATAAATCAGCTTTTCTCCAGGTTATCAACTTGAACCAGGTGATCAAAGGCTTCAGTGCTATTGATAAGGCTGGTATGTGTTGGGAATTGAGGACTTGGACTAAAGTCCATGAGGACTGGGTTAATAACCTGTACTTTAAACGTTTAGTAAATCGTCTGTGGTTTGGGTTAGCAACTGCTTGCTGTCGACCGAGTGTACAGAGGAAGTCCCATGGTGGTCATGAGTGACTCCAGCAGTCCTAGCTTTGATGGATCCCAGGTCTCTGCAGTTTAGTGCCCTTCGAGTTCTCCACTCAAGTCTCGTTCCTGTGTCCTGCAGCATCTACAACGGTTTGGTTGCATTCGCGTCTCCCCTCGTCACTGAAAGAGGAGGCGACGGAGCGAGTCCCACTTCAGCGACGCAGACGACCTTTGCAGCTGGTAGGGCTGGTGGCAAAAAAAAACCTGCTTTCCCGTTTGTCTGTCTAACAATCGGTCCTGTTCTTGCTCTCAAGCCGATGTTTTGTGTTCCGTCTTTGCACAGCGGTGCGTTGCAGTGTGGTGAAGACCCAGCCTGACGGCATGTCTCAGAACACTCGCAAAGTCCTTCCTCGAAACTTTGGGACACCTGCCGACACCCCGCCCAACACCCTGCTCACCGCCACCAAAAGCCTGGCCCCGAGCCCCAAAAGAGCTGTGAGGGACCCTAAAACCGGCAGAGGTTCGTCAGCATCGCGTTAATACGAGAAACGGGCGCAAAATGGATCTGAGGGGGGGAGTCGGCGGCAGAAATGTTTGGAATTTTATCAATCATAATTCTAGTTAAATAAATTGAATTCAAGACACTATAAAGTTAAATTCCCTAAATCCAGCACCCCCCCTCCCCCCTTTTCAGTATTCCACCAATGAATAAATTGTACATTTACATTTGTGCATTTAATTGTATTTTTAAAAAAATAAAGAAATCTAAAGGTTGAGTTTTGGTGTTTAAGAGCGTATTCCATCTTCAGTGCAGATCAACTGTGACTGAACTACTAGCCTCATCTGGTATAAACTGTTTGAAAGTAAAGATATTGTGAACCCTGATGGCAGTCCATTGAGTGCAGTTTTAAAGTGATGTGTTTCTCTGTTCAGCTGTACAAGAGAGGAACTCGTATGCTGTGAGCGTCTGGAAGAGAGTGAAGGCAAAACTGGAAGGGAGAGATGTGGACCCTAACAGGAGAATTAGTGTCACTGAGCAGGCATGTCTCCTTCCGTTGAGGATTCAAGACTTCTTCTTACAATCTCTACCAAGTTTAGACTGATGGCTTTTGGGTTTCAAAAGGTTTTCCCGTCTGTCTCTTCAGGTGGATTACGTCATCAAGGAAGCCACAAACCTGGACAACCTGGCTCAGCTCTATGAAGGCTGGACGGCGTGGGTGTGAACGGGATCCGTGCAGATCACTTCGGTCCAGCGAGGGTAGAAATCCACCAGAATCCACTGGGTCTGGGGCGATGGAGCCACAGAGCTCCATGTGGGAAAGGGTGGGGGTGTAGAGGCCCCCCCCCCTCACACGCCCACACAGGATCTCCGTAGTCCAGCTGCACCCGGCGATCCAGCCACCGTCGCCACCACCGACGTGGGTCTGCATCTGTCTCTCCGAGACGTGTGGGGAGCGTCCCGAGAGTGGGAAGGGATGGGGGTTGCAGGGGACAGAGCTCCCGGCTTGACCTTACCCCCTCCAAACCGACCCCTGCATAAACAACAACAACGATAACAAAATGTCTGTCAACTATCAATAAGGGGCTTTGCTGCAGAGGAACACTTTGCAGGGAAAAAAAAAAAAAAAAAAAGATTGGTCCAGATGCCACTCTGTTTAGAGCAGAGAAGAGATTGAGTGGCGTGCCTCTGAACTTCACTAGTGAGGAGGAGGAGGGAGGAGGAGGGGATACAGGGGTGTCTGGTCCTCTGCTTTTGGATGGCGCTCGGGGATGGTGCACTCGGGACAGCTCAGGCTGACGTGGTAACGGGTAGACGCGGGAAGCTGAGGGAGGAACTCCATTCAAAGCCAGACGGCCGCTGGCAGACCCAAGAGCTCTTAAATCTCTAAATACGTTTGTAAGCGAGACTTTTTTTTTTTTCCTCTCCCCTTTCAGACATTTATTCGAAAGTTATTTTACACGCCTCTAAATGTATGTCGCGAATTTCACAGTTCAATGGAAAAATAAAATGGCAATGGCTTTCGAGGGGGAGAAGATAGTCCTATGTTTGAGTGCAGCGACGAATGGTTCAAGGTTGTAAATGCACTTTTATGTTTCTCTGACTGGTGAAAGGGTTGACGGACTCGATGAGGCCCAGTCAAAAATCTGAATAGATGTGCAAACCCTTTTCAGAATGCTCCCCCCCTTTAGTATGCATCTTTACAGTTTGTTGTGTATTGGTATTTTTCTCCCTTCTTTACTAGCAGTTTAGATTGCACCTTTTTTGACTTGCCTGTGGAAGTGTGTCGTTTCGATGCATTTTCGCCCACTAAGCTTGTGTTTTACTGCTCTTGATCTAGTTTTACATTTTTAGTGGGAGAAATCAGCAATGGAGTAGTGCAGTGGTGATGGTAAAATAGTGTCTCTTAAAGATTTTACTCTTATTTTGTTTGCCAAATAAACCTGGACTGAAAATGTTGTCATGTGTTAATTTGTCATGATTAAACAGACCGTGTCGCACGCTGTCCTGACCGTTATGCATTACACGTTTTTTTTTCTTTTCACTGATGATCGGGAATGAAGTTTCGATTTAACATCCGTTTAAATTTGAAGTGATTAATGATATATGTGGCGTTCTGTATTGAAGGAGCGTAAAATAAGTTTCCCAATGATTGTTCACAATTATGAACCTTTTTTCCGACACCTGGTGACATTCCGTACGCGTTTTAAACAGCCGGTTTCCTGTGGGAGAGCCGCACTATGGCGCATTAACCGGTTGGTTTTGATGATCGCAGAGCTGCGTGATTCATCTCGTGTGACCAGCACTTTATAGAATTGATGTAAAAATAATTCTAGCTCCTAAATCCTTTTCCAGTTCGGTCCGTAGATTAAACTCGGATGTAGCAATCTTGTTTTCCACAATATCTTTCATGACATGCTGCTGTTTAAATGTCCAAGTTAAATCTTTAACTAAAAAAAATCTATATAAAGATCTGAGACTGCTCCATCGTCTAATGAAACGCGACGTTTTTGCTTTCCTAAGAGGGCATTCTTGAATGCGTGTCTGCAGTATGACGCCTACGGTGTCGTCAACTACATTTCCCGACGAGCATTGCGCTTCGCCGAGTTTCAGATCCAAACACCCCGTATCTAACGGTTAGTTGACGGTGAGCTTCGCCAGAGGAGAGGCGTGTTCTTGGACTGGACGTTTTAAAACGACAAGCACTTCCGAGTCCTGAAAGTCGGACGGAAAGTTAAAGTGTAATAAATGGCAGAAGGCGATAATAAAAGCGCCAATCTTTTGGTAAGTTTTAATCTGTTCGTCTTGGCGTAGTGATCAAGGGAAATTGGTGAGCTGGTTAGCTAGGTAGTATTCAAATGTGAGCCGTTTTCAAACACAGTGCTAGCTGGCTAACTAGGTCTCGCACGTTGCTTGAATTTTATACACCCAGAAATTATTAGATTAACAAGAACGGTGGGGTTGTACTACTTTAATAACTTCAACAGCTCCTCTTAACCTAGCATAAGTACGGTACGATATCTGATGCGTTCTGGTTGAAGTACGAACATAGTAACTAGGTTAGCTAAGCTAACTCGCTACCTACATTGACGTTATCGGATGTGTTACACGAAAATAACGATGACCACACGGTAAACTAGAATTGTGTACAATTTTAACGTAACTTCAACCAGTTTTATCGACTGTTCTGGCCGTCATTCAGTCGTTATCCAGCGTATCTATCTTAGCTGGCTAGGTTATCTCTAGCTGCGTGACTCCCTTTAGGTAGGTCGAGTTAAACTGTCATACAACGCCGTTAAAGACTGTGATATAGTTGGCTACCTAGATATACATATAAACGCTCCAACTTGTCTCGTAGGCCATGTTTAACGAGGCCATAACTAGGTATCTTAAAGGGCGTCACAGTCCAGAGAACAATGGTCTAATACCAGATTAGGTCTGGAATGACGCCATGCCCGTCAGTGTCTTGTCCAGAATAGCTAAGGTAGTTTACTAACCAGGTGTTCCGGTGATGCGGTTTCTTTTGTGCGTAGCTAGCTTGGCCAATGGCCCCTGTGTGCATTAGTAAGCATAATGCGTTTTTCTTGTTTGCATGCTTGCTAGCTGCAACATCTGGCTAGATCACTTGGTACTGGTTGTTACTGACATTCCAGTTTGACATTGCTGTGCGTTTGCATTCGTCACGCTGTCTTGTTCTTCATTGTCCTCTAACGTTAGATGTGGACGTTTCTGTTCACTAAACTCGAAGTTGTCCGATAGGCTCACGAAACCGCTCAACTCGAGGAGCAGCTTCAAGGATGGGGCGAGGTCATTTTAGCTGGAGACCAGTTCCTGAGATGGGAAAAACCGTGGTTCCCAGGTGCCTTGATGGGTGTAACTACAGTCCTTTTCATGTGAGTATGTTTATGTGCACAGGAAACGCTGTAGCCCCTCCCATCTGTTCCAGGCTGTGTGCCTTAATCTTCCACTCCAGTTGTAAGGGTTATTGTATTCTTAAAAAGCATGTATACTTTTCCATATACTTTCTATATTGATGTAGTTTTTTAAGTATATAAAATTAGCCTGCGGTACAACGACTGTTAAAGGAATTAAGCAATCTTGCTTATAGTTGTTTTACAGATCACAGATCAGCCTATCGTTGATGCACTTTAATTTAGACAGAATAGTACAAGAATCTACTGTTTATTTGTTTTTTGTATTGCACTGTGGGAGTATATCAGCAAAGCTGCATGTTCACATCATGGGAACAATATTGGAGAAGCCATCTGTCAGTCCACATACATGCTGGTCGTGTTCACTATGCTATTGTTTCAGAGACTTTGCCTTGATCTTTGTAGCCTTTTGGCTGTCATCCAGTGTAAATGGCGTGTGTGTGTGGGTGTTTTTCTTTCTCTCTGGCAGGCTCATCTACTATTTGGACCCCTCTGTGCTGACTGGGTTGTCCTGTACTGTCATGATCCTGTGCCTGGCTGACTATCTGGTCCCCACCCTCGCCCCGCGCATCTTCGGCTCCAACAAGTGGTGAGTCTGTTGCGTGGAGATGCTGAATTTTAATTCCCTCCAGACTTGGTTCTGCCTGTTCCCACAAACCGACTGGCCCCCAGTAACGCGAGCAGCATTTTGCTCTCCAGTTTGGAAAACTAAAGTTAAAATTTATCAGCAGTTTTACTGTCTGCTTTTCTTTCTTCTTTACCTCGTGGCTTATATTAATGGCAGTCGCACGTGAGCCTTCAGCTGTGGACTAAGAGTAGCACCATCTTCTCTTAAAGTTCTTTATCAAAGCCCCCTCACTGTTTGGTAGAGGCTCCTCCCCCTTCCTCTCTCGTGCTCTGTATTCTTGGTTCGGACTTCGTTTGCGGCTGGTCGTTGAGTGTCTGGTCCAGCGCTACGCTGCACTGACTCAGCACCGGTTCTCGCCGTCTTCCCCTCTGGCACGGAGGCTCCTGATCACTGCGTGAGGGTTTATTTTAGACCTTGGCCATGTCCTTGAGCCTGTTGTATATGGTCATGTTTTATGTCCAGAAATAAAAAGTGGTGCCTAAGCGCATATGCTGCAATAGGAGACGCGCCTGCAGAAGATTATCTGAGAAGATTATTGTATCCAATTTCCAATTTGCATTTAGAAGGGCAGGGTTGTGTGTCTTTAGGAATAGACATGGATAAGTATAGTAGTAACTTGTGTGTAGACACTTTAAATGCATATTTAAAGTCAATGTTGTCATGTTTCTTGTGCAAACAGTCTGTGGTGGTTCTTTAAAAATAGACCAGTCAATACAGAATAATAATTCAACTATATTGTACCATAAAACTATTGTTGTATTACATTATACTAGTACATGTACCCTATAACTAGTGTGCTAGAATTTTACAAAAGTTTCGCTTTTCATGTTTACTGAATTTGGATTGTCTTTTCTCCTTCGAGTCTTATCCAGATTTTAAAATATTTATTTATTTATTTTCCCCCTTCCACATATCAGGACCACAGAGCAGCAGCAACGCTTCCATCAGATCTGTGGGAACCTGGTGAAGACACAGCGCCGTGTGATTGGCTGGGGGAGGCGCCTCTTCGCTCTGAAGGAAGAGAAACCTAAGATGGTAAACAGCCTTTTCATCTCAGATACTTTGACTCTTGACCACTAATTTAAAAGCCAGTGTATGCGCACAGTATTGAATTGGATGCTTGGTTTCTAATTTGCTTTCCACATATGCTGTAGGTGCATGTATTGATTTTGCTGGCATGCTACTTTTGTCTGGGTGTAACTGATCAGAAGCCCAGAGTCCCTTCCAATCTGCATCATCATATTACGTGCAGCTTCACTGCAGTCACGTTGATCTGTAACACAATACTCTGGTTTCATTTCCCAACAGTACTTCCTGTCAGTGATCAGCAGTCTCGTAATTGTGGCCTGGATTGGACAGCAGGTCCACAACCTCTTCCTCACCTACCTGATTGGTATGTATACGGTCATTTGAGGTTGGGTTTCCCTGGACAAAAAGGGGGCTGTCTCAAGTCAATGGCATCCATTGTGGCTGGAAGCCTCCACAGTATGGCTTCAGCACCACACTCTTTGTTTCTTCTGAAGAGGCACGATGGCACAAGTCAAATTCCTTTAGCGCTAGCTGTAACTAACAGGTTCATTTAACAGCTGTGTTTTACAGCTTGTTGTGTGAATTAAGTGCTGAGCCACAGCCTCTTCGGGGTAGAATGACTTCACGTGACGGTGCGGTAACTGATGAACAATGAGCTCATGGTATGTAGGGCAAAAAAAAAAAAAAAACAGGTCACGTTTCCAAAAATATGCTTTTCATCAGTGCTTCTGCAAGGGCATTAAAAAGGTTGACAGTTTCTCAGACACCATTTTGAGGTAAAAGGTTTTAGTGGAAGCAGTTTCGTGAAAAACTCCATCTCCTTTCTACTAGTAAACATTCCTGTTTTCCTTCTTTGCGTATCGTTCCACCCTTCACACGCAGCTCTGTTTCACATAGTGTATGTCCTGACAAGAAAGTGTGACTCGCCTTGGGCTGAACCGGGGGGGGGTTTGCCTGAACTCACCTCCACCCCTCTGCGTTCACAGTGAGCTTCCTGCTTCTCCTGCCCGGTCTCAGTCAGCACGGCATCATTACCAAGTACTGTGGCATGGCCAAGAGGGAGATCAACAAGCTCCTCAAGCAGAAGGAGAAGAAGAACGAGTGAAAGTCCACTGGGTTCAGTCATGTTGGAGTATGAAAGAATGGCAAAGACGGATGAGAGGAATCGTGCAGTTGTGTGAAAGTCGACCGTGGTCACCATCACCCCCATTCCTAACTTAAATAATGACACAGACCCATGAGCTGCTGGCTTTTAGCTCTAGGAACCGGTGAAGCAGCAAACCTACTGGCTTAAATCACTTGTTTTAGTTCACTGCTCAAGCGCTTCTTCGCCTTGATTGGCAGAGTTTGGCTAGTATTCTACTGCATCGTTATATGCCTCACATCTAAATGTTGGTGTGTAATACTGCTTAATGCATAAACTCTGAGAAATCTCCACATTAAATCTTTAAAGAGCTGTTTGCTTTTATAAGCCAATGAGGCAACTACTGAAATACTTACTCAGTCCTTGCTCTTGAAAAGTAGGGTTTTTTGTTATTTATAATCATTTTCTAGGTGGCTTTAGAAAGTGACCAGTAATCCTACTTAGAGTCTCATGTAATAAAAGGCATTTAGCTAAACAAACAAAAAAAAAAACTGCACTGGAATCATAAGAGAAACTGGAGTGTTAAGCTGTGCTGGTGCCCTGTGAGCGCCTGTGTGGGGGGTGTCCTGGTCCGTGTGCTGCTTGTCTGTTGAGTTTCTTTCCATCAGCACTTGCCCCTCGCGCGTGCCCCTGGGTTACCCCTGTAAATATACCTGTTCTCTTTTATCTCTGTGTGTGTCTTTGTGAGGTTTTCCCCTCTGACTGGTCTAAAAGTCCTTACCCATCTGTCGTATTACTTTTTCATTTCCTATTGCTGTTACCTTAATAAAGGCTGGTTTAAACATTTCTGTAACAGTTTATTTTCAACATGTGTGTGTTTTCTTATGATCTTACAAACACAACAGCTCACGCCCTGGTCACAAAATACACTTGAACTTTACTCCTGATTGGGTTTCCCAGTATTTGAACAGTTTAAGACGCATTAGGAAAATCATTCTCGTATTATCTCTTTATTAAGTGAATGTTTTCGTGCTACAGTAGTGAACATGAATCAGATGCGTTTCAGTAGAGTCGGAAGGCGGTACAATCCATCTCCCGGCGCCGGGCGACCCATTGCAGCTTGTCTCTGTGCTGCTTATTTGGGTTGCCAGGACTAGCGGGGCCTCGCTCTTCTCCTGTGGGCCAGGGCGAACGATTTCAAACGTATGGACGACATATGAGATGAATTATTTCGGTAGCATTTCAGTGGCGCTGGAGTGTGAGTGAGAGAGTGCGTGCTGAAGACTACAGGTTTTCATCCCAGGCAATCCAGTTCCATCTCGGCACACAGTACGTGATCATCGGACGTTCATGACCTGTCTAACTCTAGTTATTCATCTCTGATGTGTGTTGGGAGCTGAGGGCGAACAGAGATTTAGTCTGGTTCGGGCTGTCGGACAAGGTCGGAGCCGGGGATACGGTACCTGTGAGGATGTTGTGTCTGTGCCAGCGTGTCGGCTGGCCCGACGCTGCGTCAGACCGACTGCTGGAAGCCGAGGTGCAGTGCTCCGTCCAGTAGGTGCTCTTGTACGGTGTGGCTTCGTGAGGGTTGGTGACTTCTTTCATGGCTGTGCCCTCACGATTTCGAGCCCAATTCGCGATTCTGAGACTACGCAGGACATTGTGCTGTGCACATTCATATAAGAGGGAAGAATTACCACAGTACTTAAGGTGATAAAGTGAATTTGATGTGGTATAACCATGATGTACAATCAAAAGTTCAAGTGCTTAGAAGACATAATTTAAAACAGAAGATTTAAAGATGTTTTCTAAGCACATATTTACGTTTTCTGCCTGAAAATGTAAATGTGTGCTTGGAAAACATCTTACAATATCAAAAGGTGCTGGTTTTTGTACCGGTACTATGTCTTTGGGGCTGTGCACATCCCTTGAATGTGTTGAAGTATATGAAGATCTAAGAACTTTATTGAGGTCCAGGCTATAGTAATGCTGGGACAGATAACATGGATCCCGCAGCAGAAATATCAACGGCTGCCCGTCTTCCCGTCTCCCTGTGAAACTCTTTAAGCAGTAGAAAACAAACGTGAAACAGCGACCGTGGAAAAACCAAATCGATACACTAAGTAGGTTCAGTCTCGGCCACATTCTCACCTCTGTATGGGTTGTGGTGTAAACGGTTTTGGTTTCATCGCCAAGAGAAAACGTACTCTGATGCAAACGACGTCCGCCAGTTAAGAGAAGTTTGCTGTTATTGCAGTAACAAAAAGAACAATGTATAAATTATTCATCCTTTCCATGTCTCTCGCGACTTTTGTCCATATATTAGTCACGACCAGCCGGTAATTCATGTTGTGTCCGCTATGTCAGGAAGACAGTAAGCTGCGATTGTAGTGTTTAAAAGCATCAGGAATGTAGTTTAAGAAAGTACTAATAGCCTGCATAGGGTTATTAATCTTACCTTGAAGTCATATTTGCGAATTTGTCACATGGTCATGTTTACTAGTCTCTGCGTTCTCATGGCAACATGCAAACATATAAAACCTTAACACCACAACGCAGATTTTATGCTAAACAACAGCATATACAAACTGTAACGAAAAGAAGCCTTTAATACGAAGAGATATAGCCTTTTAAAGTAGCAACTAATTCTTGCTATAATAGCTACTCCGAAACACTAAGTGTTAATGTTAACATTAATTCTTAATTTTGGAAGGCCAGAGAAAAAGAAAACTCTTCTGATTTACTAATTTCCTGCAGTATCCGTATCCGGTCTACAAGACAGGCTCTGTTCAAATTGTTAAGGTCCTCTTTCAAGTGCACTTTTTCGTGACGTTGTCGAAGGCATGGATTTACCCTGGTCTCTAATAAAGAACATTATTAATACTGAATACTGAACGATCAGTAATCGTTCATAGCTTAGTCGGGCGGGAGCGTCTACGCCATCGAAGGTTTGAAAGCAACTGAACATAAATCACGTTTACGGTATTTGTCTGACGCTTATCCAAAGCGACTTACAATTATGACTGGATACATCGTGAACAATCGCTCAGGGGCCCAACATTGGTAACGTTGCCAGAGGTGTGGCTTGAACCGGCAATCTTTTTTTACTAGTTGAGTGCCTTAACCACTAAGTTTGAGAGGTACACGACTAGACAACGTGATACGACAGTACGTCCAAAAACTGTGTAATTTGTAGGGCGCACACCTGCCATAATTAAGGCATGCCAACTGCAAGACGCACCCTCCTGGCACATTTTTGGCCCTCTTTGCTGCCATCTAGTGGGTCTGCAGTATACAGCAGCATAGTTTTTAATTCTATACATATTTTATGCTGTTGGGGGAAATTAAAGAAACGTGACACCGTACAGCCCTGCACATTTAAACTTGTAAGTGCAAATGTGAAGCGCCGTCTGCAAGTGCAATTATTGGGACAGGGTTATTATTAAGACACGCCCACTGGAAGACACGCCTACCCGACTTTGCTGCCATCTAGTGGCTCTTAGTTTCTCGTATATATTTCAAGCACTGACCGGAAGACGATTTAAGAACTTGGACACTAAAGTAACATTTGTTTTTTCTATACAATAAAATGCAGTAACTTACATATTTGTTAGGCAAAAAACATCCTGTTTTAGATGTTTTTTTTTGCCTAACAAATATATTTTGGAATAGAGTCTAAAGTGGTCAGATACACTGCCTAATAAAATAGCACATCTGACATTGAACTGTCATGCAATTAAATTAAATTAATTGTTTTAAAACATTGTGGTGCCAAGTATTTACACTTTTGTCAAATTTTGAATTCATTCACATATCAAGGCTAAATTATTGCAACCATGAATTACAAATTCTACATTGATTATTTGTTAAATTTAGTAGGTCTCAGACTTTAATGTTTTGAATATGTTATTCTACTCTCAAATGACAGCAGACCTTTGAATTCATTGTGTAAATCAACCAGCAGTTCCGGTGTTTCTGGTGCTCCCATGATATCATGATATCACATATGCAGGACGACTTGATGCGGGACTGATGATCCTTGATCACAGAGATCACTGCATGCTTTCCAGCCTGTTTGTTTCAGTCCTGCGTTCTGTCACCATGCCAATCATTTTTGTTAATGCGGTGTCACTGAGCAGAGTTAGAAATACTTAATAACCATTTCTTCTGACAAGATAAGTTTTTATGTGATATGGAAAGAATGCACATCTGGCTATAGGATTATTATAATATGTAAGTGCTCCAGATGAGAGCAGCTACCAAATGCTGTCAAAGTAAATATAGTAGGATGATGATGATGATGATAATTAGAATAATAATTACATACATGAGATTTATATACTTTTCAAGAACTCAAAGACGCTTACAATTACAGATATACAATACAAGAACCGTCAGAACACACGATAGACTAATGTAACGTGGAATGAGCTGTGTAAAGTAAAGAATTGATCAAGTTTGAGGAAGGTTACAGGCTGGGGGGGGGGGGGGGAAGGTACGTTTTAAGGTCGGATTTAAATATGTAGAGAAAAGTAGATTGCTAATTAACACCCCTATCCCCTTCAGACTGTATAAAATGACAAAATAAATAAATAAAAGTCAAATTTTGTCATTTCCAGAGCACATTTATACAAAAGCCTAAAGGTTTTTGGACTTCGTGTCATTTCTGACGAAATTACACTTCGAAGGAAATGCTCAGAGAAACGAAAGATGAGGATGGAGTGGAGTGGGGTTTATTAAGTGGGACGTTAAGAGCATATCCAACGGTCGGAAGTGCAGAATCGCCGGAGCATGAACCCTACGAAACCAATGAAAACGGCATGAGGTTATAGTCTGATAACTAACGTACGGTGAAAGAAAAGACATCAAACTAAGTGAAGTGAGCAAAACGGTGCAAACCATCTGGAGACAGAAAGTGCTGAAACGCAGCCCGAAAACTCACAAAAGTAAAAGCACCCAAGGACCCGAATTGGATTAGGGGGAAATATGACAGAAAATATAATTATGTAGGCTTAAGTTATGTTGCACAGGGGTTAGACACAGGCTACTGATTAATAGCTTTCAATGCTAACGTTTACTAAATTCTCAGATGCTTTAATGGTCTAACATTTTTTGCATGGCACAGCAAAAAAAATAATAATTTAATGAACAAACCTTCTGCTAATTATTGACGCTTTTGGTCCAGATGAGCGTCTGGCCCACGCAGTGGTGTTCGGGATTTTGGAGGACCAGCACAAAAGACATCGGTTTTCGCAGTGCAGGGTGGGATAGAGGAAGAAAGAAACCGACAGAGAAATGGTGAGTGGAAATTAGAAAGATTCACTTGTGTATGGGATTTTAACCACACTGCCTTTTGGTGGTTTACGTTTTCACAAGCGAAGCAACTCGGGTGTGTTGTGTTTGGTAGGGCGGTTTAAGTTGTTTAGTCCACGAAGCGTTGGGAAGCATCGTTGTTTCGCAATATTTTTAGCGAGCTAACGTAAGTTAACATTAGCTAGCTTTCACTAAATTATACCTTCCCTTATCCAGTGTTTTTGCTCTGCTAGCTTAGCCTGCTAGCTGTATATGTATGTCGCTATGTTGGGCATTCCGCGAATATTTATTTAATGTTTTATAGACAGCTAGCTAAATGCTTAAAGTAATCTTGCCCATTTCACAGAGGTAACGCCAGTGTCACTTTAATTTGGATGTTTTATTTATTGCTACAAGGCATGACATGAATAGCCAGCTAGTTAGCTAGCTGTATAGCTCGATAGCTAGCTAGCTAGAAGTGGCCCTATATCACGGTGTCCATTAGCAAAATACAGCCTGGGCCAACAAAAAACCCAGCTAGCTAACTAACAAGGTAGCTTTGGAGTCGGCTAATAAATAACGTTAGCCAACTAGGGTACATGACGGACTTGCCCTTTTTTAGGACTGTGGATTGTCAAATTACAGAGCTATGTTGTAGCTAAAGCTAGCTAGCTATCTACTGAGATTGTTTTCGGCAGCCCACATGTTGTGCTTTGTGTAGCTCAGATGGGTATGTTATTACCTACATTCTGCAGTCCGTAAAAAACTCATTTGAGGACGTTCCCTAGACCCAGGACTTATTTTTTGAGTAAACCTAACCTGGCAGGCAGTGATTTGCAGTTGAAGTTATGGGTTGTTCTAGGAAACTCCGCTACCGTTTCCACTGGGAGACGTTACAGATATGTAGTTACAGTTCTAGATACTTTACTATCCTGTTGAGGGGGGATTTGGGGAAATGCTTTCTCTATACATGTTCGTAATTACCAATATGAACGTATTAATACTTTACTATCGTGTCCAAGTTGAACAGAGTTCATAATCATGATTGTCAAGCAGATAATTGCAACAGATGGCTAAAGTGATAATGGTCTGAAAAATGTAGGAATAGTTTTAAAGCCGACTAACATACAGTTAAACATGCTTCCAGATTCCTACAAATGACAGACTGCTCTTTTTTTAGTACTCATGTGTACGTAATCTCTGAAGATTCTTGCAGCACACGAGGAGTCGGGTTTCAATTGCACCCTCTCACTGTCCCCCTTCCCCTCTCTCTCTCTCTCTCTCTCTCTCTCTCTCTCTCTGTGTGTGTCAGGACGTGTTTTTGATGATCCGACGTCACAAGACGACCATTTTCACAGACGCCAAGGAGTCGACCACGGTGTACGAGCTGAAGCGCATTGTGGAGGGGATTCTGAAGCGACCTCCAGAGCAGCAGAGGCTGTACAAGGTTGGCTGAGGGGAGTGGTGTTGCGTTGGGGATGGAGGCCCAGCTGTATCCTCCGTTTACTGCCTTCATCTTCGTTTTATGTGGAATGTTTTTGTGGAGAGAAGAGGTGCCGCTCCAGCTCGTCATTTTTTGAGGATTTTAAAACTAGTCCTCTCTTCCTGTGTGGTGTTTATTTTTAAATTTGTAAAATGCACACACTTATTGTTTGCAAATGTATTGGAGGCATTTTGGATTTTTATTTTATTTTTTGGGGCAAGATTTCCATTGAATCTAAAGGTTGATCATCAGTTAGGGAAAATGTGCTTATTGGTGCTTTAGAGATTTCATGTTTTTGTGCCATTTCAAACATTTGAACATGGCTTTTAATTTCACTAACAGTTTAATAATTGCTAGTGTTCATTCAGATACGCTTAATAAAGTTAACCCAAACACCCCCACCTCCTTCCTGTGTAGGATGACATGTTGCTAGAGGACAGCAAGACCCTTGGAGATTGTGGATTCACAAACCAGACAGCAAGACCTCAGGCTCCAGCCACAGTAGGACTTGCCTTTCGCATCAGTGGTGAGTGCATACTCTTGTTTTGATACCAGCTTGGACCAGGGTTGCACAATAATGGGGGGGGGGGTGTCCAAATACAGTTGTATACTACGTTATATTGCTGCATTTTGCAATCGGCAAATTGCAATGTGCCTTGAAATAAAAAAAGCACACACAGCAAAAATCTGAACTTTTTTTAAAATAAAATGTATTTACTTCTTGGATCTTTTGAATGGTTTAATTTAACAAAACGCTACCAGAAAACTGATGTGGAATATGGAAGCTTTGTCAAGACTTTTGCAACATGTGCATAAACTTGTCAAAGGTTCATTTGTGTATTGCTGCCTTTTGCAGTCTCAGAACTGCAGAGGCCACTATTATGGCAATGTTTACCAAATGATGTAGTGCCAAGTCCTGCCTTGAACTTTGGAATGCTGAATACAAGGTCTTATTTGCATACACAAGTGACCTCAACCAATCAGACTGGCCCTTTCCTCAGATGATGCATTTGAGCCACTGCGAGTGGAGCCTTTCTCAAGTCCTCCTGAGCTTCCTGACGTCATGAAGCCCCAGGACTCCGGCAGCACCGCCAGTGAACAGGCAGTGCAATGAAGCTCGTGAGGACAGGTGCCCGAGGGTGGGGGTAGGGTGGGGCTCTAAAGGAGGGGTGGGGTGGATTTGGTGCAACATCAGGAGTGTAGAGAATATGCTTGGTGTGTGTTAAAACTGCAAATGGGGAGGGGAGGAGAGGGGAGGGGAGAAGATGAGAGGGGAGGAGAGGGGAGGCGGTAGGGGCTGCATGAGTTAGTGGTTGTGTTTGATGGTTTGACTTTTGCTGAAAATTAGACCCATTTTCCTTGCAGTCCTTCTCTAGCTGTCCAGTTGTCTGATCATAATTTTGTCCCTCCGTGCACCCAGTTCCTGTCCCCTGTTCCCACCCCCCCACCCCTCGCATACACTCAGGCACATTTTTGGTTTGCTCACATGTGCCTGCACACTTCCGGATATTGCTTATTGATCAGACTGCTGTCAGTCATCTAGATGGGTGGGTGAAGACTATTTAAAAAAAAAAAACTAACAAAAAAAAAACCACCTTTTTATTTAATTCATGTGTTTACGTTTGGAAACTGAAACTTTGTGGTTTTGCGTGTTTTGTTTGTTTGTTTTTGGGGATATTTTTTGTTTGTTTTTTTTTTAGGGGAAAGGAGTTCTCGTGTAGGAGGGGCTGAAGGATTTTGCCGTTCTTGTTTGATGAATTGTATTACTAGTGTATTCGCTGTGTTTTAATATTATTTAGGTCCCTCAGTTTGAGGCTTTGGAGTTGTAAGAACTACTAATCTGGTGGAAATGTCGACAAGATTGATTTCAAAGTCATACTGAACATCGAGTTTATATCCTTGAAGGTTACACATGCAAAATTCTGTACACCTTGATATGAAACATGGTTGTTTATTTGTAAAAATGTTTTTGTGCTGGTTTTCCTTTCTTAAAGCTGTCGTGTAGTATGTTTTTTTTTTTTTTTTTTTTTTTTTTTTAAATGTCCATCTGATTTGAACTAAGTGTCCTTTTGTTTAATTTGGTAAGTTTGTTTAAACCAAAGGAAACATGATTTTTTGTGTGTATGTGAAATAGGTTTCAATTTGCAGAAAATCAAGACATCCTTTATGGGCATAAACAAGTATTTTGTTTAGTTTTAACCAATGCAGACCTGGTGTTCATTCCCAAAAACAGAACTGGAGTTTTGTTTTTGAGAACCGCTCTGTGGTGACAGTAGTTCCTCACAATGCTCTTTCAGAAAATAAAAAGAAACCCCGATGAACAAAGTGACACAAGCAGTATCTGTAAGTTTAAATTAAAACCAACCCTTTTCACATTTTGTAATATGTAATGCGTATTTCTTTATTAGTTTCTTTTAAATATTTAATATAGATCTAAAATATTTACCCACCGTGATTGCTTTTTCTTACATCGGAATTAATTACATAGCGTTTAAAAAAAAAAAAAAAAAAAACTTTTTCTTTCACATGTGGAAAAATTAACCATCGTCTAGATTGGTTGGGTTCTCCCAGTACACGTCTCGAATGTACGCATGCGCGATCAAAGCAACGAGGAAAAGCCTCTTAGCGCGAGTTGCGTTTTCAGCTATCTCAGACTGCGCGTTTTAATGCAATCTTCCCAGTTTGCACATTTAAATAAGATTCGAGTTAGCACACGTTAAGATATGACCTATCCTGAAGAGCTAGATAGCTAAAATTAAGATTAGCCGATTACCTCGCAAGACGTTTTGGAGGCGGTTAACACTAGTGTCTGTACTCTTCTCAAGCGCTACTAGCTCGTTTGCTTATTTTGCTTTCAGTGGGTCGTTTTTGAATTTAAGATACCCAGACGCGTGGTTATTAGGGTTACCCTGGGGGAACGGTGAATAGATCCGATAGATGCACCCCAACGCTGCACACGAGTGGAGTGTCCAGGTGTATTTAGGATGGCTCTGCTAGCAGGATCGGTAACAGGATCGAGGTACTGCTACCTACTTTCAGCTTCATCCTAACTAAAGTGGCGAACATATAGTCCTACACCTTTTCGGCGCACGTAGATGGAGCATTTGAAATGCTCGCTGGGAGCAGCGGGGCGGTTGATGATGGACGTTATGCAGACGGACTGGGAGCCTCTCTCGCATTGGGAACTCGACCAACGTCTGGACCAAGCGATGGAGGAAATTATAGAAGCAAATTTGATGGCGAGTGTCCAAGGGCAGTGTGGAGCTATTTTAATGCAGATGTCCCAGCAAGATGAGCTAGTGCCTTTCGCACAAGAGAAAGGACCGACTTTGACTATTCACGTGTCGGAGCCGCCTGCTTCAGCCGTTTACCAGGCGGAGGGCCCCGTCACCGAACCCCCAGAGCACGTGAGCGATATCGAGGGAAACCCCACTGTTCAGGTAGGGTTACAACCAGAGACCGTATCTATGGTTACAACACGTTACACCGCGCGTCGTGTAATCTTCGGTTCAGATTAAGTGGACACTTGTTCTGTATTAAAAATTCTTATGTAATCTAATTTTGGAGATGCAGACTTTGGGGGTTTCATTAGCATTATTGATTAGAAATATTAATGTAATGAATCTTATAACGTCCCACATTTTGAACTGAATTACTGATGGCTTGAGTTTTCAATGATGGTCTAATTTGTTGAGATGCACCTGTGCTAAAAAAAAAAACAAGCTGAGGACAAAAACACAAAGGGGGCATCCAGTTAACCACTC
>JAOYMR010000001.1:27721198-27732435 GCA_025802075.1 Tenebrosternarchus preto
TTTTTTTTTTTTTTTTTTTTTATTATTTTTTTTTTTTTTGCCCCCCCCCCCCCCCCCCCCTCGTTGTCATATTCACCATGTTAGATTTGGCACTTTGGTAGGTGCAGAGATCAAGACCACTCCAGGAATCATCAGTCCTCAGGAACCGTCAGCACTGGGTTTTCTTCTGGTTTTTCTGTTGTTGTGTTTTATTATTGTTTTATTCCTCATTAAGCATGAGCTATTGATTACTTGAACTGTTGATTACATGAACCATTGATTACCTGGGTTAGCTGTGCTGGGAGCTAGAAGTGAGTAAACATATGGACTGCTGGCAGGTTTCCAGGAGCTAGACTGAGGACTCTAGAGCCGTGTCTAGAACACCGGAGCCAGTCAGTTTCAAATGAATGTGAACTAACCTACAGACGCCAGACGGGACCTACAGAGAACCTCTTGTTTAAAGGACCAGTTTTGGGAATTATGGGAACAGATGGACATCAGTTTTCATTTTGGATTTGCAGTTTGAACCACGTTATTCTTGGTCTTATATGTCCAGTGATTATGAAGAGGCTTCATCAGATGTTATTGGTAGTTTTTATTTAATATTTTCCTTCATTATCAATACCCTTGGTTTTGTATAACAATACTACTAGAATTACTCAGTTTTTGTTTTTCTTTTAAAATGAAATTCATAAATTTATTTTGCCATGTGGTCCAAATATGTTACAGATGCTGCATTCAGAAGCTGCATTAACTCAGAGATGCATTGTAACATAAAATATATACTGAAGTAGTTTATGACTGTACAGTCTATTATGTGAATTAAGAATATGACAAGGATACAGTAATGTTTACGTTATATTTTCATTTCTTAATTTTGTATATAAAAAGCCCAATGTATTAGGTGTCCTAAATAGATGTAAATAAGGTTTATGTTTGGCTACTATCATATACTGTAAATGGAAATGAAATCAAATGCCAAAATCAGAGGTGTTCTTCCTCCTTTGTGAAACGTCTGAATAAAAAGCCTCTGCACTATGTGTGTGTGCGTACTTGACATGTTTTTGATTGCTTGAAGATGATCTTTTATTTGTATTGTTTTTTTGTATGGCGTGTAGTCTTGTAGTATGTTGTGTTTCAAGAGTTCAAGTCCAAATATTTCCAGGTAGGAAACTGTCAATTTAGTCAAACCGAACACTTCATCATGTTTATAAAAATAGCTGTAGTTTATTTCAAAGCTGACCGCACTGCTCTCCATTCAAGTGTTGCAACGGGTACAGCAGTCTGGAAAGTTTAGGGTGCGCAGTTACACTTGGACGCCAGGGGGCGCTGCATTCAGTGGTGTGTTTTCTCATAGCCGGTAGGAAGAGCGTTGGTGTGAGGGTTGTGGAACAGAGTGTGGTTTCCGTCACCCCAGGGAAAGGCCTGCAGGAAACAGAGGGGAATGGAGAAGGATGTTCTGTGAATGTTATGTTTGGCTGTACACGAAACATTAAGCGTTGGTTGTGCTTTTAGCAAATGAACCTTGTCTTATCGGATTTATCTCCGTTTTGTTACACTGGCACAAATAGAAACCATTTAAAGGACAAGCAACCGAAAATCTGTAGTCTGCTATGTGTTTCTGTTCGTCCTTCAGCCGCCTTTAGGGATGGAGGGTTACCTTGTTGCGAAGGCGCAGGTGTGGGTAGGGAACGAACTCCGGAGGCTCGTGGGAGTGGGCGTTCATCTTCAGGTATGCGTTTATCATGCACACAGCCACGCCAGGCAGGGCCAGGACATACGACAGAATCCTCCAGGTCTTCACTGCTCAGAGTATAGCGCCATTCAGAACATTTCACATTCCTCTTAGCACCCACTACTCTTCGTCTCTCGCCAACGTCATACAGTGCATGTCTACTTTTCTGTAATACTCATGTTGTGATACACACGTGCACGCACACACACACACAACACGCATGTAGTAAAGACACAGACGTCAGACCTCCGTCGTGGGTTCCGTGCGCGGCGGCCGCGAGCACCCGCTGTGTCGCTCGTGCTGAGGCTGACGCTGCCATCTCACCTGCAGGCCAGAAAAAAACCGCACCTACGTACGTCAT
Organism: Tenebrosternarchus preto; assembly: GCA_025802075.1. Lineage (NCBI taxonomy): Eukaryota > Metazoa > Chordata > Actinopteri > Gymnotiformes > Apteronotidae > Tenebrosternarchus > Tenebrosternarchus preto. Next base: position 27,723,274 of record JAOYMR010000001.1, read on the forward strand.
CGCTGCTATATACCCAGAGGACACGCGCATCTCCGTAAACCGACACGTACGCTGATATTAGAGTGTATGGTGTGATATTAGAGTGTATCGTGGGCCTGCAATCAGAGTGTAAGTGAGAGAGAGTGTAAGCCATTTGCCAAAAAAATGTACGAAAACTGTATCATCATCGATGGGGTTAACGGAATGAATCGTACCACTTGTTTTAAACAACTGTTTTGTGTTCTGTGCAATTATTACAAGGAATAATTTAAATGGAGCGATCTCAATAGGTAATAACATTGAGATTAATATGAACCTTGAATTAAAAAATGCTTTAGTGAAAGATATATGCAGATAAATGTGACTTTTATAATTACTTTGGTAATTATTTTACTTTGCGTTTAAATTGTAAGATCGAAATGTCACGTTTCTTAGCCTGGGGCCTACACTTTAGAAGTAAAGTCTACCGTCCTTCAAAGCACCTTTAGACCTCTCAAATATTAACGTATCTATTATAACCAGCTTTCACACATTAAGTAACATTTAAGTTGAATTTTGTCTTGGAACTTTCCCACGAAAGTGAACTACCTCTTCACCATGGGTAAAGTGGCACGTTATTTCACACAATAAATGCTTCGTATCTTAAGTTTCTGTCTAACTTTGAGAAGTAGCACAATAAACCGTTAGTTATAACTTGCACATAGATCACTTACACGCGTATCCTGAGAGATGATCAGGTGTTTGTTCTTTTCTTTTAGTGATCGGTTCCTAGTGCACTTTCACTGCCCGTTTGTCCTTCAGTCTGTCCTGCGTTTAACCAACAGGCTCCTCCCCTCCGAAGTCTGTCCGTCTGCCAAGTCTGAAGTTTATATTTGGTCCAGTGCTTACACAGGCGGCTAACACCGTAATGGGGAGGTCTCGTGAAGGAAGGACAGCTGGATTTCTGGTGGAGCTGCGAGCTAGTCGCTAGCCTTTAACTTCATATAATGAATCAACATAAATGAATGAATGAATCAACAGCCCTTGATTACATGATTGCACGCAAGTGTGTATGCGTGTGCACAGAGATTAAGTTGTTCATACTTCATGCGCGAGTTTTTGTTCTGTCGTATATTAGTAAAAGCACGCGACTAATACTGCGCAGATTGCGTAAGTAGCGGTACAGGGATTTAGCAAAAAGGTCGTCGCGACGCGAGTAAGTCGTAGCTATAAAAGTCTTTGAAGCCTCAATTTTTGTCGTGGTTATGACAGTTTATTAAAACACGCCGACTGGAAAATGCAAAAATGCACGACGTCAGACATGTCTGAAACTTTCTCAGGCACGTAGACTGATAGGACCAACTGAAATAAGTAATACTGTTTCAAAAATAGTATTACTGAAATACCATATAAACTTAAATAGATTTTTTTCTTCTATAGATTTTCACGCAAAATATACTGTATCACAATTACTCCAGTTGTCACTCATGTTCGTGGATCAATCCTGCACGTACGCACCCGCACTCTGTTACCCACGACCAACTACGAAGGTACCGCGCGACCTGTCGCGATAGAAATAGCAATATTGACTGCTGCTATTTTTGTGCGCGTGTTAGTCGGATGAACAGCAGTTGAACTCTAGCCTGCTCGTCTAGGAAATACGTGAAATATCTCTTGGCGTTTTGTAACCAAAACTTAAAAGGAAAAATAGGACTCTTCAAAATAAAGCGTCCCTTCAGAAGTTGCTGAGATCTTTTGAAGTACTTCAGGAGAGTGTGTGTACTACATTTTGTCAATAGGTGGCGCAATGAGATTAATGATATGAAATTACTTGGAGTTTAATTGATTCGATGTGATTGCAGGGTTAAGTGATTATTGGATCTATATAATATACGTACATTCGTAGCTGTATGATTATCTATGTATTATTCATTTAAATTCTGGTAATATCCATTTATTTAAATTATTTTTCCCATAGGTGAATATTAGACAACAGAATATATCCCTCAGTGTTTGGAATCACTAAGGCACATCTTCGTAGTCTTTGAATCTCTGCTTGATTTAAACAGTGTGTTAATGTTTACCATGACAGTACAGCAACAATATTTGGTTTCAACAGGAAATGCTAAATCTCAGTTTTGGGACGTCCCGTAATACGAATCACCTCAAGCACTGACTACTGCTACATAAGGAGAATGTGGCTTCAGCACAGGTTAGAAGGTCCACATGACCAGCAGCTATTCCTTACTCCTGTAAAACAAAACCTCTCTTATCCATCTACCCAAGGTAAACCACCTCATCATGTAAATCCTGCGAGACCATTCACCCCCCTAATGATCTTCCTCTGAAACATTTTGCTTGCATAGCTGATGAAATACCTCTGTCTGAAACATGCCGTTTCCTAGGAAATCTTGCGTAGTTTGTTACAATTTTGTTACAATTACTTGTAACAAAAGTTACAATTACTTTCTTACTACAGTTTCTCACCTGGAATTATATTCATTATACACACAAACACACATATATAATATATATATAATACATTATATATATATATATATACCATTTATACTAACAAATAAGTATACAAATTAAACACCCCTAGTAATTTAATCACCACACCCATAACACTGATATTACACGTACCATTTGTTTTATTAGAAGACATTTTTTTATTACAGCCTCCTAAAGCTTTACAGCTTAATTGTGTTGCGTACATTCAGGCTGCTGCTTGGTGCCTGCGATGTGATGCTGACATACGAAACCCTCAGTCCTTATGCAGTGCCTGATACTCTCCCTACAGTTACCAGACATCAGTGTCGCTGCTCGGATACAAATGATCTCTGACCGTCTACGGAAGGGTATTGTGTGGCTGAAAAGTACCACATGAAGGTTTGTCAAATGTCATGTCTGTAACTGGACATGTAAATACACTTGGAAAAGACAAATCTAGCTAATGATCAGTGAGTGTAAACTGCAAGGAAGGTGTTTCCTGTAAGTCACTTGTAAGTACAAAAAATGACAAAACACATGACATTAGAGTTACTGGTTATTGCGCTCCAGTTCATAAAGGGCTTAAACCAGTTAAGCCTAGCTGGTTCTCAAGGTGTTGCAGTCTGCACACCCATATTACAGAAATGCCTGATCCTTGTTTATAAACATGAGTCACTCAAAATGGCAGTCTTGCCAGCTAATACGGAAACTACATCATACCAGACTAATTCACATTTCTCCATAGAAAGGAGATCTCTTCAAGAACTCTTATCTGTTTTGGGCAATTGAAAAAGACTTTTAAAATCCCTTTTGATTTTCAGCGTCTATTTATTTACTTACGGCGTCTATTGCCAGTTCGTTTTCAAGAATGAAATCGGACTACAAATGCATTTTTCCTGCAGGGGGGGGACTTTACTCATTTGGGAATTACTTGTTTTGTCTGGCCCAAGGTCACTAAAGCCTTCGAAATCTGTCTGAAATTTCAGCTTCTTATCATTTCACTTCATTAGTGCTTAATGTCCTTATTCGTTTACCTGAATGTGCTGTATGGCTGTTTCACATTTGTCTGGCCCAAGGTGATTAAAACCTTCAAAAGTGATCCTGGAAATCGCTTCCTTTTCTGTTACCTGTGTGATCCCATATATCAGGGGAATTCATAACCTTTTTAACAAACACACATCTTGTTTGCATTTACAGATGGATCACCTTGGACAAGTATTTACGGTTAGTGAACAATCATCAGCGATCAACACGGGCGATCAGCACGATTATTGTGACATTGTGGAATATTGTCTTAAATAATAAATATTTATCGATTTAGATTTTAACAGTTCATCCGATATGACCCGGAAGTTCAAGCGATATCCACAGTACAAGTACGAGCAGAAGCGCGACTAGTTTGGCAAAAAATATCGTATGAAAAATTTCGCCAACTGTAAAATATTAATATTCTGATGCGTTAATCCAGCCTATTAATTTTGGAAAGTCCATAATGTTTTATTAGCACCCTGTGCATTATTGTATCGTTTTAGTAAGAGGTTAAAATAATGTTGTAAATCTAATTTACCTTGGTGCATCCATGGATAGACACTGTTTGATTAAAAAAAATCCTTTAAAGTGTTTCGTTAAATGTATACCCAAATTCTTTTACCTTTACTAGCGATCAACCCATCAACCAGCCTACATCCTCACGCTACTGACGTTCTAGCTCACAGTAACAGTGACTATATGTACTGTGAATATTTGTGGCTCCTTTATTTTATACTGTTGAGATTGTTTGTTTTTGTTTTCAAATATATACATCTGCCCCTGCTGGTGACCTTTTTAGTAGCTTTAATTTTGTTTTCATTAAATCAGTTTGGTTTAGCGTGCATTGTTTTGAAAAAACAAAATAAACGAATTAAAAAGGTATATCACATAGGTTAACGTTTTTTCTAACTTTTAATCACGTAGTTTAATTCACAATATGCATAGGGGGATAATCTATCTTTTTTTTTGTTTTTTTACTGAATATTAGGTATTAATTATTAGTCTTCAGGAATGTAAAACGTGTACAGTAATTACGCGTACGTGAACACTGTCGTTGTCGTTCGCTTAATCAGAAATTACGAATAAGCAAAATTAACACAGCGAATAAAAGGTGCTGAGAATTAGCCCAACGAATCAGAATTAGCCCAACGAATCAGAATTAGCCCAACGAATCAGAATCAGCCCAACGAATCAGAATCAGCCCAACGAATCAGAATTAGCCCAACGAATCAGAAGCCACTAATAAATATCTAACTCAAATCTTGTGCAGAATACACACCAAATTAAAAACATTTATAACATAATTTTGTTTTAAGTAGAAGAAGCCTTATGGAAAATGTTAAGGAATCGGTGTGGCGATAATTTTTCACTCTTATTTTGTCAAAGTAGGGGATGTCACGGTTTCACCTGACAGCCGACATTTCTGTATCCTGTTTCCCCCCCAGCATACCGCCTGGGCAAACACAGGGGTTTTGTACAGTAACTCAGTCTGCACGACCAGTTTCAGAAGCAGTTGGTTCCAGACGTAAGAAACCAATATGTTCTGTATTCTGGTATGTTCAGTCGATTCCAGTGCGATACCAACCGCAGCGTTTTTCTGACCTTTGCTGAGAGGCTGATCCATCAGACCGGAAAAGACAGATTGCTTAGCGCGAACTTTGTCTCCGGTTGATTGCACACGCGCGGGTTTGGCGCGGTTTTGATGGCCAATCTGTACCCACCTCGCGAGCCGAGCATCCTCGTTATAAGATGAGACGCTGATTTTATGAAAAATCAAAGTGACGTTAGCAGGGCGCTGGCAAGGTTCAGAATTTGTCCATCAGGCACCCGGTCAGCATAAAAAACGTTTCTGGCAGATTTAAACTGGGATTGTTTTAAATTATTATCTCCTGCCTGGAAATGTATTAATTCTGAATAAACGCTGACATAGACATGACGATGCCTAAAAACCTAGTCTAATGCGCCTGGTGGAAGTTTTTTTAAATCTCGTTTTGCACTGTGATTGATGACACCTGGAACCGAAATATTCTTCCTTCTCGTTTCTTATGGATGCAATGTCTTGTTTGAATCCGGCAAGTGAACTTGAACATTTTGATGGACTTTCGCTTATCTACTGGTAAGATGAATCTTAATATAACCTAGGCTACTGCATAAAGTTAGTGTAATTAAAACTTGCTAGTAAAGTGGTCTATTTTTGATGCTTTAACAGTTTTAAAAATGAAAAGAAATGTCTTGCTTAAACTTGGTCAGTGATGTAACTGCATTCAGTTGTTTTGAAGACTTCAGGTAAGGTTAGAAAGCGTTCCATGCGAGAGACGCGTGACAGATATACCTGACACCTTATACTGCATTACGGAAACACTGCAATGACATTACGGTGTGCACTGCAATGAGAACCAGCACGTGATATTTGTAAAATGCTGCATGAAGTAAACAAAAGTTCAAACGTGCCCTTTGTCCCTACTATTGGTGAGGCGAAAAGGAAATGTCTTGTTAAGGCTGCGTGCGTAAAAAGTCCATCCCATTTGTGCGTCTTGCATTCGCACAATGGGTGTATTGACAATATTGAGATTTACGTATTGTCTTGTTTGTTACGTATTGTCTTGTTTGTTTCTAAAGTGCATTGTAAGTATTCACAATAGGCTGCATCATATTTTGGTTTTTATTATTTATTTAAATGTAACCAATTTAAATGATTAACAGCTGTACTCAAATGGAGTAAAATTCAGAGGATGGTTCCTCTTCCAATGATCTCCTTTGCCACTGTCAAGCTGAGCGTTTTCAGTTGGTACAACAGCATTATTTTACAGTTAGCAAAGCACTTTTCCTCCCAGGTGATGTGTCACTGAAAAAAATGCTCTCCAGAGGCTGCTAAAATAATCCCGGGTGAAGGAAAGGCACGTCTATGACAGACAGATATTACCTAAAAGAGCTTGTTGGCGTCAGGATGCAATTATGTACCAAAGTTGCAGAGTCAAACAGCAGGCAGACTTGCCCACATCGAGGCAAAACAAAGGCCACCAGGATCAAACACAAGAAACACGAAGGAAGATGTCGTCTAAGGGAGGAGAGGAGGCAGAAATGCACAGTGCAGTTAGCAAGACTCTAAAGGGGACAAAGGCGAGTAGAGATGTGAGGTCTAGTGTGGCTTGAACCAGGAGCGGGGGGACCGGTAAACACTGTCCTGTACATCACTATCGGGAAGAAACCCTATACTGCTCATCTGTCCAGCGGAGACACGGGCTTGAGTGTCTGAAGCTTTACACTTTCAGCTCTGAGTCCTTGAGTTGGCAGCTTTGCTAGTGTTGTCCTCATGAGCCCTGAAAAACAATGACTAAATATATCCTGCATGGGTGGTGTGTGGGGTCAAATGGCGTCGTTGTTTAGTGTGCGTTTGTGTTTCAGTCAAAACACGGCCGTGAAATCTCACGCGCACACGTGGCCGGGACAGTCACGCGGACGTGTTCCGAGCAGACGGTAGACGCCATTGCGTCGATGCTAATCAGAGCCATTTCTATAGTGATTGAGAAGACTAGCATCTGCCATTGTAGTTTTCCCTGAATCATTAGTGCCTGTGTTTAGGTCCACTGGTTTAGGCCGACAGGTCAAGGAGCCGAACTTTCTCCCCCACCTACAGCATCAGGGTGTAGTAATAATTAATACTACTAATGATGTAGTGATGATTAATACTCACACATTGTAATGAATGACAGTGACATGCCAGAAAACACTGCCTCTAAAGTACAGCATCAACATGATTTATTGTTTATTAGAAGGTATTTCAGGAGCTGTATGGTCAATCTGGTTCTGGTGTTTCAGTTAATGATGGTGTGAAGGTATAAGTGGTAGAAGCTCACCTGCCTACGTTAGCCTGGCGTTCATTACTTATCCTGCAAACCTCAGCTACATTTCTATATATTTGGCCTTTTTTTTGTTGTTGTTCTTTTCCAGATGACCTGTCCATGGTATTAAATGTCCTAATTTCCTGTATTTTTATGGAGCTTTTTGCAGCAGTTGTTGTCGCAGTGCAGATTTACAAATGTTTGAGCTCAAGCCTCTAGTAATCAAACCAAACATGATGATGGTAAGAAAAAACTCCCTGAGAGCATGAAGAAGAACCTTGAGAGGAACCAGGACTCGAGGGAAAAGCCCATCCACCTCTGGTGACACCGGACACCACAATAACAACATTACAAAGAACAAAAGCATTAACAAGGGCAGATGGGTAATGAAAGTCTGTTCTGCGTTTGTTAAAATTCTAGACTAGATTAGTTGTGTGTGGTTATGTCCAAAAACCATCTGGCACAGGACTGTCTGCCCAGGGCGATGGAGAATTGGGTGTATGGACCACAGCAGGGTGGAGGGTTGATGTTTGGGAGGAGAGGGGAGGAGCCACAGCAGCTGAGATGGGTTGAAGCTCAGCAGCAGCACAACACCAGGAAGGGATGATGAACCTTATCACAAAGAGCTGATTGATTATTAGGCAGGCTCACATAGTATGGTGTGTAAATTAGGGATTTATAGTGTGCAGGGATGGACTCCTGAACATGTGTGAGCAGTGCTAAGAGATTATAACCAGAAGGGAACGTAAGCATGAGGCTCCCTGGAACTTCAACATGCCGACAAACTTGAAGGACAAAAAAGAGGTGAAGTGACAGCAGGGTGACGTCCCAGTTTCCCATGATTCTCAAGGCCTGTGAACCCCCAGATCTACACCTTCATCTAAGATGATTTGTTTGATGAGTTTGATGGGCATCAATAGAATGCCTGACTATACAAACAGGTTGACACTGAGCTGGTAGAGTATCTCCCTTCCTAAAATGTCAGTCATCTCTCGCCCTGTGCTGTTCTGTTTTACTTCAGTGATCTCAGAGCCTTTAACCACTGGTGTAGGGTTGGATACTCCTGTCCTAGTCTGCTGGATGGAGTTCCTCCTTCAGGAACCTCTCCGTGCATCTTTGTGTTTTGGGATTAATAGCTTTAGGACAGCTCACTTCTACCTCACTGCCAAAAACAATTCACCTTCACCTTGGACTCACTCCAGTGCCTTCTAGAGCCCTGACTTTCCCTGAACAACACCTGAGTGCTACCTGTATCAGGTAATGTTGTCACGGGAGACCGGTCCCGCAGCTCACAAGACACGCCCCCTCCTTCACGTTGCAGCACTAAGACACGCCCACGGTCCCAGTCACCCAGCTTCTAACACAGTAAGGTCATGTTTAACCACACGTTGAACAGGTCACTGGAGCGTTAAGGGGATTCGGTGTAGGCTGTGTACTATTTCACACAGGAAATGTTTAAAGGATTTAAAGTTTAAAGTTTTGTTCGAGTGAGACCTACTTTTGCATCAAACCAACCCAAAAATGGCACTGTCCCTATAGCGCCACCCACTGGGTGGGTACATGAGATGTGAGGACTGAGCATCATTTTTTACTGCATCATGAAGTCAGTTTTAAAATGCCTGATTAAACATATAACGGTCAGGTTTACCCCCAAACGTCTGCAGGACTTATTTTAGATTGTAATTGCTGAAATTCTCAAACTTAATTTATTTGGGTCTCGAGGATATTAAACATTCAGGAAAATTTCACAACCAAAAACCCATAGGACACTTTGTATATGTACAAAAAGTTAACAGATTTAGTTTCCATATGACTTTAAGTGCTAGTTTTTGGATGTTAA
>JAOYMR010000001.1:27732535-27745814 GCA_025802075.1 Tenebrosternarchus preto
TAACATATGACTTTAAGTGCTAGTTTTTGGATGTTAATAACATATGACTTTAAGTGCTAGTTTTTGGATGTTAATAACATATGACTTTAAGTGCTAGTTTTTGGATGTTAATAATATGCTTTTGGGATGTGCACAAGGTCAGATGCTCCGTCTCTGGGAAGCTCCTTTCTAACTGTGTGCATCCAGCAATGTTTAATGTGGTTTTTTTTTTAGTTTTGAGATGCATAAAATGGCCCTTTTACAATGTAGCTGTTTATCAGGGAAATAAAACCATCCTTTCGCTGGTTCAGTACTACAGTCGTAACTCTGCTCATAATGCAGAATTGTGCATTAGGAGTAATCATGAACATTACGTTGGCAAGTGATGATAAACAGTTCAGCCAGTGCATGGCTGATGATTACAGGCTACAGCAGTGGTAAAACACCACTGTTACTAAGTGTTTGTTCAGTCTCCTGTCAGCTCTGTCAGTATTACCAGTGAGAGGACAAGCACCCTGTGATCTAGAGTACATGTTTAAAACAAACAGCCCCTCCCACTTGCCTGTGGATGAGCCCTGATTGGGTGGAAGTCCACTGGAAATGAGCCAATTATTGTTGGTTGAGTACAGAACACGACAAGACTGGATCCGATCCGCAAGGACATGTCCGCATTAATGTTTGTGAGGAGTTCCACTGTGACGGCACAGTTAAGGCAGCGTGACGCTCAGTCTCTCTCTAGTCTGGCAGAACGTTAAGAGAGTAATCTCTCTTAACAGGTACTGTTATTATGTAACATTTGTGCATGTTGAATCTAAAAGCCAAGTGTAATCGTTTCTCTGTGTTTCTCCCATGCATGGTAACTTTTAAAATCTGTCTCTTTATACAGATGTGTATATTTTGCTTCTAAAACTGTTATAAAGTGTCCTAGTAAAACAGAAGCACTGTGTATGTAAAAACATCTTCACTAAAGTTTACAAATATTCTGGGGTGGATAATGAGAAAAGGATAGATAATATGACCAACGACGGGAAACACACAAAAGCTTTCAGACATTTAAATATACTTCAGTGATTATAATTATTGTAATAGTCAATGATTTTGGGATTTCTGCTTTTGTGCAAAAGCTCCATCTGTTGTGATTGCATCACAGAAAGCTTAGCAGAAATAGCAAAATACATGGTGTGTTACACTGTTCTGAACCTAGTGATACATGGTGTGTTACACTGTTCTGAACCTAGTGATACATGGTACACTGTCCTAGTTCTGCTTGCGGTTCAGTGCCATGTTACAAACTGGCAGTTTGAGTTAAGTTTTAATACCTTTAAGTCTTATAGTTTTATATGTTTATATTAAAAATAACCGGGGGGGGGGGGTCAGTTATTGTCCAGTTCTGTCTAAATGCCCACATATATGTTTTGTTTAATACATCACGGGGTGACAATCGCTCGTGCCCTTCACAATCTCCTTTAGTTAACTGATAACCTGTCGCACGCTGGACTCCTCTACAGGGTCTCCACATCCATTGTTTTAAACGAAAAACGTAAGGAAATGTCGCAAAATTGTTTCTAAAACATATTATGCAGTATTGCATAATATTTAATCTGGCGGTCAAAGTTAAAGGGAATTAGGTGGATATCACGGTGGATTATGTGGGTCTCTGTGGAGAGGAGCTTCATACGGCGCTCAGTTCGAGGGGAATATGGGCGGATGGAACGCACAGCTGTTAATTAAAAAATGCCAACGTTTTCTGTTATGTTTAAAGGAGCTGTCATGATTAGCAGGTAAAATATTTATACTACTCTGACTGAAATTTTAACGCAAAGAAAACTGTACAAATAGGCGCTGACAGCCTTAACGCGCGAGTATTGGTTTGACACGACAGTCACTTAGCTGAACTATCTCATAAATGCCACTTTAGGAGAGTAATGTTGCCTATTTCCTGATAGGTGACGTGTTTGTGAGATTTCAAATCGAAGGTTAAGATGTCGCTCCTCGGCGACGCGAAGAAACGGGTCGTGCTGGAGATTAGGGATATTATCCCGTCAGAATGCGCGTGTTTCAAATGTAGTTCATGTATCCTAACCGTGAACTCGCGCAACTGTTAAAATGGTTTGGCAGTGCGCGTATTTGTAGATGGATGCAGTTTTTATGGAGTCAGAGTTTATGTCCGTAAGATATACTTTATAAAAATTCTCAACTCTGTGACAACTCCCCACAACTAAACCTGTTTTTAAACTTTTAAACTTGTTTTTAATCTTCTCTACTGTACCAGAGTTTACTCTTGTTTTTCCAGCAGCCTTAAGATTCCCTATTTCTGGATTACACCTGATGCCCTATTTTTCATGGGTTTATTCATTTGTTTGGGCTGAGGTAGTTCACAGGGAGCATTAGAGAGTTCCCTTGGGTTTCATGTTTTAGTTGAAAGGTGTGTGTGTGGTGTGTGTGTGTGGTGTGTGTGTGTGTGTGCGCATCTTCCTTTGGAGCAAATTTCTGCTCACACTTCCAATGTCATTGTGTAATCTGATGAGTATCAGATGATGTATATCTCGATCTGTTCTGCATCTGTTCCTGATTTGTTCTGGATTTGTTCTAGGTTGTTTGTTTTTATCATGTCACTCTCTCAGTGTCTCTTCGTGTTTGCTGTGCACACAGTGGCACTGAAGTCCCTGAATATGAACACTTGTTTCATAAATGTGAATTTTTCCCTGTAAATTATGTGAACTACAGAGAAGTAGCTGCAGTCAGCTTCATCTCCACCTTCTCTCAGCTTCATCTCCACCTTCTCTCAGCTTCATCTCCACCTTCTCTTCGTTTCATGCAGGACTCTGATGGGTCCCTATGGAATCGATCGAGTCGTCCATTCTATGGAGTTTACGGACTGTGAAAATGGTTTAGGTAAGTGTGAGTGAGTGAGTGACAGTCGGTTTGCTTGCCTGTTTGTACAGAGTTAGGATTAGGGCTGACACGGTGCTGTTCATTACCGTCAGTGTGAAATGTGAAAAACACATTAACTGTCTAAACACCATATATGGAACAATTTCGAATTTAATTTTCTTTAAAGTACAAAGAGGAACAAACGATTGCAAGGAGTTGCGTGTCCATATGCAAGATAAAAGATGGTGCTGTGCTGTAGATGTGTAATGAGAGATGTCTTACAACATCCACATCTACTGTGGACCTGGGGGGAGGGGCTTCTGTCCCAGTGGAGGAGGGACTTCTGTTTCAGTGGGGGAGGGGTTTATGTCCCAGTGTTTAGGTTGTAATTATGACACACGGCACGATTCATTTTCAGTCTTGCAGCACATATGCACACACCCACACACACACAGATACATACACAGACCCACAGACATGAACACATGCACACATTCACTTACAAAGACCCATAGGATGCCCCCCCCTCCACACACACAGTTCTATAGATTCATACAGATCCAACACCTGCCCCTCTCAAATACATTACACCAAAACCCAGAGGTTGAAGGAAGCTCTCAGCTCCTTATCTGTGCTCTCCTTCCACTCACACTCACATCACCTTCAGCACCGTGTTAGAAGAATCCCTCCGCTCTCTTAGATACTCTGATCGTAGAATTACATATACGACAACGTAAACTGCAGACACAAACCTTGTGGTTGAAGTGTGGTTTAAGGATTAAGTGTGTATGAAGGTTGAGTTGATCTGTAATGGGTCTCTTAAATACTGTGCCTGGGTCAGAACCACAAGCTGCTGTTACTTGTGAATAGTTGCACTATGGTAATTTACAAATTGGGAAATACTGGAATGTTTCTGTGTAGTGGGTTAAAAATACTGGAATGTTTCTGTGTAATGGGTTAAAAATAGCTTCAAAGAGTTTGAGGATGTGTTGCAAGTTTCTGTAAGAGTCTTTCTGATGAAATGAGGATGTATTTCAGACCTCACTCAAATCCCAGTGCATTGTCTGCAACTTCAAACCAAACTGAATTCATATTTCCATCCTGACTGTGGTCAGGTGGGGAATTCATGAAGTACTGAAACTGTGAAGCAATGCAGATTTGTTTCTGTATCCAGTTCCCAGTGCTGCACTAATAGAAACCCTCCGGCATGAGATAAGAGTTAAACGCATCCCAGCACTTTAGTGATTCTGCAAGAGCGGTGGCAGCCTTGTGGATTCAGGAATCTCCACTCAAACCACTCAAAGCTGCTAGGAGTTGAGTGACTGGTCTTCTCACCTTTGAAGTGATGCAGGCTGGCAGCTGTGGTTATTTGAGTAAAACTACAGCACTGTGCAAAGGTCTCAGGCCACTATTAGACTTGTTGTTTTAGCAATGCTGTAATGACCAAATATAATTATTTCTCAATTATTTCTCAGTCTTTATTAAGATACAAACACAAAATACAGGAAATATGTACACAAATTAAAAAAAAACCTACAGGCAAACATCAGTATTTAGTGTGACCTCCCTTGGCACTAAGCACATCTTGAACCCTTTCAGGGAGACAGTGCTGAAGTTTTCTGAAGCATCTTCTCGTACATTAAACCAGGATTTAAGAGAAATTTAGAGAGCCAGGTTCCTGCCTTTGCTCAAGTGTAAGAGGAGGTCATACTAAATACTTCTACTGTAGCCTATAGAAGTCAGGTTTCTGTTATTTGATACAAATTTTCTCTATTTTCTGGTTGTATTTTAATACAGAGACTGAGAAAAAATGATGCACATGGTTATTACTATACCACTGTTATTATAATTCCATTATATTGTAATTGTTATTATACCATTATTATAATTCTTTATTATTATAATTCTGTTATTATACCATTGTTATTATAATTCCATTATTATTATAGTTCTGTTATTATGCCATTTGCTAAAACAACAAATCCTAATGGTGGCCTGAGACTGTGCTGTGCTGCTGATGGTGACCGAGTCACTGGGAGCTGTTTACCTTCTGACAGGCTCACAGCTCTCACTGAGAACATAAGCTCTTTATGGCTTTAATTATTGTGCTTAGAGCTCAGGCGTGAGCTCCACTCTGTGGTAAAATGTTCTGTGGTGATTTCTTTCTTGCTTCAGGGAGAGCAATCTGGAGTGATCTCAGTCTGGAGTGATCTCAGTCTGGACTGATGTGAAAACAGATCTGCCTCTTCTACCATTTAGGCAGTGTTAACAGAGCTTGTGTTTAGGTAACATCTGAGGAGATCACTTCTGTAGTGATCACACACTGATACATTGGTTTCCATGTGCCTCTCCTTTAGGTATCAAAGTAATGGGTGGTGTGAAAGAATTAACCGGGGAGGAGTTTGGAGTTTATGTCAAAAGAATCTTACCAGGTGGTCTTGCTTCCATTGATGGTAAGTTATCCTGCCTGTTTACACTAGACTTTATACACTAGCAATAACTGAAGTTATGATTCACTTTATACATCTTGCCATTGAGTCCTTTAGCAGAGGTTTGGATTTCTGAGGCAGTTTGGACTCGTGAGTCCAGAGTTGAATTGTTTAGTTGCAGCAAAAGAAAAACCCAAGACTGCGTCCAACCAGAAGAACCTGACACCAACTGTGAGGCAAACTGAAATGGAAACGGAAACTGAAACTCGATGGAAAGTGGACCTTGTAACATAATGATGACCTTAAACATTCCAGTAAATTCACCAAGTAACGGTTGAAAAGGAATGAAGGGTTCAGAGATGATGGAAGCAAAGCTCTGATCTAAATCCCAATTACATCAAATACTGGTATGTCCATGTATGTATGTCCATGCTTGGAATTTGCTGCTGCTGCTGCTGATGATGATGATGATGATTTGTAACCATGATACTTATTAACTGACAGTATGCAGTCATGGAATCACCATGGTAACCAAGGGTTCCTCAGCCAGAAAAAAAAGAGCTGTTTTGTCTTCAGAAAGTTCAGCTACTTGAAATTCTGGCTACAAGCAAAGCTGATTTTGGCTTGGTAAGTCTTAAAGGATGTGTTAGCCTAACAGTACTGTCTGAATGATGCAGCATTATGTTACCAGAACCAAAGATCTCTGCAAACTTTTACAAGCATCGTGACTCTGCAAAATCTGCAGACCATTTCATTCAGTTATTTTGACTTTATTTTTTTGCACAGGTGAAAACCCCTCAAACAAATTTTTAAAGATGTAATAATGCTTAGAAATGAAAGGCCATATAATGTGTGTTTCAAATGACTGAAAATGATTTCCATGAACCGGAGGAGGTTAACCAGCCCACAGCTGCTCGGCCAGACCTTCTGCCCTTCTGATTTAAATACACTCGCTTTTGAGAAAGAACACAACCGCAGAGCGAGGATATCGCTTTAGCTGCTGTACCTGAATCTGATGTTTGATTTGCTCAGGTTTGCACAATGAAATCTGTTTACCTTCAAGATATTTGATCTCCATCCATCAGAAATGCAGTATCTTAAAATATGCCAGAAGTTACATCCTTGTGCAGCTGTTTAAATGGTGGACTTGAATTTAAACAGACGGGAAACAAAAGAGTCCTGTGTTATTTTTATTCATAAGGTCACTTCATTAATCTCTGGCTGAATTTGTTTACAGAATTAAAGTGTTATGTGAATGTTAATTCACAGATGGTGGAGGTTTTGTATCTTCATTTCTGCTTGACAGTTTACATCTAAATGTTTAGATCATGTTTAGAACATGTTTAGAACGTTTGATCATGTTTAGATCATGTTTAGCTGAATTGGCCCAAATAATGATGGGACACACATCATCAGTTAATGGAGCATCAGTCTATATATGACTGTTGAGTTTGATTTTCTTTTAATGAATCGTATAAGATCACTGTAAAAACTCGTTAGTAGGAACCAGCATGTGTTCCAAATAATTTTTCAAATGTATTAGTAAATAGGTGGGAAGAAACCTTTAAATGTGGTATTGTTTTGCTACAAGCTTGTCGAATACTGAGGCCCAACCTGAGAAGTGTTCACTCGTGTGCATGGTGGAGGGGTTCTGTCATTACTCCATCTGTGTTTCTGTGTCTCAACACTTGTGTAGGAAACCTGCAGGCAGGAGACCAGATCCTAGAGGTTAATGGAGAAAGCTTGATTGGAGTTACGAGTGAAAGGTAAAAAACGAATTATAGTGAACTTTGTAGGGTTTTTTTGTCTTTTAGGTTGTTTTGTAAGGAATAATCCATACAGTGACTCCACAGCTAGATTGTCATGGTGTTCTGTAAGTGTTATACAGGACTTTTAGCCCCCACAGTCACGGCTGCATCTGTCAGAGGAAAACTGAACAGTGCAGTAGTGAGTCCTGGAGTAGTGAGTCCTGGAGTAGTGAGTTCTGGAGTAGTCCTCACTCCTGTTTAAACAGAACACACTTCAGCCTCATTCCTATTTAAACAGAACACACTTCAGCCTTACTCCTGTGTGACACAGTGCAGTGGAGAAGAGTGACTGTGCATTGCCAGTCTTGTGGATCTCATAGTGAACTGACCCGAGGCTTTTTCCTGTTGTTGTCTTCTGATCCCAGAGCAGTGGACATCCTGAGATCAGCCTCCTCAACCAACCACATGCGTCTTCTGATCGCGAGGGACGAGGAGGCGAGGTGAGTCAGAGGCTGAGAGTCAGAGGCTGAGAGTCAGAGGCTGAGAGTCAGAGGCTGAGAGTCAGAGGCTGAGAGTCAGAGGCTGGGACACGAATGCACTCTGACAGCCAAATCTCCCTGTTACAGGAACTCAGCAGGTTTTTCCAGCCACAGGCTGCTTGACACTGCTCTGATGGACTATGGGCCAGTTCTGTTTCCCATTCCGAGCTTCCACCTACAACCTCAATATGTGCGAGACCAGAACATCAAACACCAGCAGACAAAACTCCACATTTGTGGCATGGAGTGACTTGACCATCCTTACATAGATCGGAATAGTGAATTTTTATGTTTCATGGTGTATTCAGTAAACGACCAGCATCAAACTACAGAGCCGCTACGAATGACCGGTGAGAACAAAATGACGTTTGTTGAACTCCTGTCTCTCATCTAGAGAACAGCAGCTAATGCAGTGGAATAGTTTAGCGCTGAGTGAGGAACATTTCTAACAAGGGTTACACTAGGACCAATTCATGTATTTTTATTTTTTTTTATTTTTATTTACTTCATAGGTATATTGAACTCTATCCTACTCATTGGCTAGGATACAGTCTGTGAGCCAACGACAAAACACTTTTGTAAGTCGCTCTGGATAACAGGGTCTGCTAAATTCCTTAACTCTAAATGTAAATGGAGCATGGGCATCTCAAACAAACACACACACACACACACACATATATCTCACACACACGTCTCTGTCCAGTCCCAACGGACTGAGTAAGAGCTGAGCTGTGAGATCATCCTCACTCCATCCTCCCCCAGCCCTCTGGTCCCATGTTACAGCGATTGATCTGTGGGCTCCTGACCCATCTCTCCTGACCGATCTCTCCTGACCGGTCTCTCGCATGCTCTAAAAACCTCCCGTCTTAGCAGAGCCCATAAATAATTTAAAGGAAGGAGAATGGTTTTGTGTGTAAAGTATATACGCCCTGCCTCTACACCCCAGGGTGTTTACACCCTAGTGTACCTCTACACAGCTCTGTCACACGGCAGTGAACACGGAGAAATGTCTGAACAGAGAGATCTGTGGGGCATGTGCAAGGAACGAGAAAGAAAAAACATTGAAGGAGGGAGAGAGAAATAGAGGGAGAGGGAGAAGGGGGGTTAAGCTGGGATGAGATGAGAGCCTAGGTTTTAATCTGAGCATTCATGGGATTAGGCGCTCGCTCTCTCTCTCTCTCTCTCTCTCTCTCCACACACTCACTGAACATCCCATTCACAACTACCTGGATCCCCATCAGAGAGCAGTTTGAACACCCCAGTGTGTGTGTGTGTGTGTGTGTGTGTGTGTGTGTGTGTGTGTGTGTGTGTATAGACATGCGTTTAAAGCACAACCCCATTCTGTACTTTCTGATATAGAGTCATTCCCAATCCCAGCCTGGGGATTCTGGGAACATTTCTGTTTTCACTGTTTTCGAGGAAAATCTTTGTCTAGGTTACAATCCCTACATTTTAATATAATAATAATTTTACTAATTACTGACCTGGCCTCCAGACCCTAAAATGGTTCATCTTAAGGATATAATTCTACAAAACCATGTTAGCTTCTTCGAAAGGTTCTTGGATTTGAAGTGATCGTTTTTTTCCAATTTCTTTCAAAGGAGAGAATTCACGGAACTTCTAGAGAAGTATGGCTCTCACAGCAGTACGAGTTCTGCACGGAACTCCCCCATCCAGCACGGTAACGGTCCTGCCTCTGCCCTCACCGTGTGCTCTGGTGTCCAGGTCGCTGTGTTCGTAGAATGTCAGTTAGGAGTTGAAGTGCACAAAACAGCATCAGTTCTGGGACACAGTAAGTTGTCCAGTGTATCTAACCTTCAACAGTGGTAGACACTAGTGTCTGTAGGACAGAGTTTTGCCGTTCTGGTCCACGGTGTTCTCCTTCCACCACGCTGGGCTCACCGGTTCAGTGAAGTGGTGGTTGATTAGCTGGTGAGTTTGGTCAGGTGTGTTGGGAACAGGGGAAGCCCTAACACACCATGCAGGGTTTCTAATGAACCAACCAGAATTATGTAGGGGTCATTTGATTGAGTAACGATTGGAAAACATTATTGAAAGACTAAAGTATCGAATTTACTAAATTAGTAAAAATAATTGAGCACGTAATTAAAATAAAAGACCAAATCATATATAAATTGGCAACAGCTAAAATAAAGTACTGCAGAGGTCTTGGACTTTGATAGAAGTCTTTGATCTGAAGACTTTAGTGTTAAAGGACAGAACTCACATTCGGAGTGCAGGTTACCATCTTTATCCCGTATTAACATACCATAACATATTCACTACCCAGTACAAAGGTATTCTAATTCTAATTTGAATATGCTAATGACCCAGCATGTCTTAAGCTCCATAGCAGGTCTGATTTGTACTAAATCCTGAGGTGATATGAGGACATCTGGGCTTGTTTTTCCAGTCAGAACTAAATGTATTGGCTGGAGGTAAAACATTATCTGCTTATTGACTGACTGCAAAGGCTTTTACCACAGACGTGTTTTCTATTTATATATTAGTAACACAAACCAAAGTATTAGAAAGCCCTTAAAAGGAAAGAAAGATTATATTAATAGTAGTTTATCTTAGTACATGATGTAACCTGAGTCTTTGGGAACCTCAGGAGGGACTGGTAGGCTTTAACTAAGAGGACAAAACTTAATCCTAAACCTAACCCTAATGCTACGCTAAACCTAAACCTACCAAACCCTAACCTAACCCTAACCAAACCCTAACCAAACCCTAAACCTAACCCTAATGCTACGCTAAACCTAAACCTAACCAAACCCTAACCCTAACCAAACCCTAAACCTAAACCTAACCAAACCCTAAACCTAACCCTAACCCTCTTATCCACAAAGATCTGGTTTGGGTTGCAGGTTTCAATTCCAAGCAGCCACAGCAACATCCAACACGATTGATTAGGTGTTTGAAAACTGAAACTGGTCAAACAAGATGAAGGAGGGGGATGTGAGGGGATGGAGCCCCGCCTGTCTGGAGCCACTCCTGCATACACAGTGGCCCTCTGCAGAGAAGAGTGCTTGTGCCTGCTTTAGAGCACTGTATGAATAATCAAAATGTGTTTTATTAGATTCAGGTTTCAGTTTGTTTTTAACGAGTGGGTGAGCAGTGCTTTTAACAGCTGTTTGTGAATGCAGTGAAACCAATACACACTGTTACAATCCTCTAGTGCATTTCACAGGAATATATTACTTGTGATGACCACTGTTTAGTTTCATATATTGTGTGATTTGTAATGCAGTGTAGTGGGCATGTAGTGCTTTTAAAATTCTATTTTTACTGGATTTTTGTTTTGTCTGCAAAAGCAGGCAGATACTTGGACAGCACTTCATCTGGGTCCTCATCAAGATCCCAGAGTCCTCTGCTACTCAGTCCGGCTGGATCCCAAAGCACATACAATAACACACCAATACAGCGCTCCCTCAGGTAACACACACATACAGACGCACACAATAACACACCATTACAGCGCTCCATCAGGTAAAACACACACACACATAAATGCAATAACTCAGCACCATTACAGTGCTCCCTCAGGTAACATGCACACACACAATCAGGTGCACACACACATATACACATGCTAAATAATGCAGAGGACATCAGACACATCAGAACAGATGTCACACATTCAACCAGATGAAGGCGTTTGTAGTTCTTCCAGTAATACAAGTGTTTGTGTGTGTAAATGTTTGTCTGTACTGTTTGTCGGTTAGTTGGTTTTCTTCAAATTCAAAATTAAGGTTTTTATTGCAACCTTACAGAAACATAATATTACTAAGTATAAGAGCAGAGGCATGTTTACATGGAGGGTTAGGATTCAACAGATCAATGGGAACACCCTACCAAGACAGTAACATACTTACACGTGTGTGTGTGTGTGTGTGTGTGTGTGTGTGTGTGTGTGTGTGTGTGTGTGTGTGTGGTTTCAGCCACTTGGGTGAGGGTGTAATCCAGCTGATTTCCATCACTCGCTCCTCCACCCTCGGCATCAGCATCAGCGGAGGCTCCAACCGATCTGACGGCCCTGCCATCTACATCCAGGAGGTGCTGTCTGGAGGTGACTGTCATCGGGTGAGAAACACGCCCCTCCCCTGCACCTCTACATGACCCCGCCTCTGTGTGACTCCGCCCCCTGCACCTCCATGTGACTCTGCCTCCACAGACACAGGGCGAAGGAACATGCACAGTCACCACATCTTTTCAAGATGCAGCAATGGCTGGAGAACCGTTCTCTGAGGATCTGCCCTTTTCTAAAAGAGATCATGTGATAGTTTATACTAATAATAAGTGACTAATTATACTCTTATATGTGACTCTTTGACTCTCTTATTAATCCAGTCATTTGTGTGTCTGCTGGAGGATTGAGCTGAGAGTGGGGAGGGTGCAGTCAGGGGTGATGCCGTTGAGGGGTGGAGCCGGGGAGTGGAGGGGCGTGACTCAGACGCCACCCACCTTCTGCTGTGCAGGATGGACGACTCAGACCAGGAGATCAGCTCATAGCCATTGGGAAGGAATCCCTGGTAGGACTGACGTTCGAGGAGGCCAAGACCACCATCAACAAATTCAAGTTCAGGTAGAGACTAATGCACCTGCTCTCTGGTTTACTGGTTTATTGTAGGGGTTTCTTGTGAACATCTGGAACCGAGCCACTGAAGTGAGTGTTTGGGGTAGAAATCAAACTCACTTTGGCCACTGGACAGTTCTGACCCCTAAGTTGACGGACTACAGTACAATACAGTACAATGGTACTGATCCCCGGGATGATTAGTACTGATTTCTGGGGATAAGTGATTACAGGAGTACTGACTACACCAAAGGTGACACAATACATCACGCGATAACTCAGCGCTGTACTGAAAACAGACGTGTTTGAGAGACGTTATACCTCTAACGCTCCGAAACTGAAGTCTCCGCGCTGAGAACCGTCCCACTGTTGCTAAACACACCCTCCTGACTGCTCTGTCCTCCCCTGAAGCCAGGAGCCACAGGTGGAGATCGCCTTTATTCGAGGGAAAGGCCCCGCCCCCAGCAGTGGCTTCGCCCAAGCCGGGGGGCAGCGCGCCGCGGGCAACGGCTACGCTGGGAGCCGGTTCAAAGTTCACCCCCGACCTCCTGAGGTAAGCAGGGTTTCGGTGAGTGAAGTTGATCCATGGCTGTTGTGTGGAGCTGCAGGGAGGCAGCAGGACTCGCACTCATTTTGAATGCCAATGTGATTTTGTTGTTGTTCTGCTAGCAGATCAGAGCGGAGGAGCCTGGGTCCATGCGCTCATCCTCACCCGACGTCTGCCCACCAGACATACACGTCTCGGGTACCGCAGCCGTGCACCATGGCAACACCAAACAAAACCTAAACACTTACCCCAAGCAGTAAAATGGTCATTTTATTTGACATGATCAGCTTATTTCGTAGCACAGGCTATGATATCTGAAGTGATGAGGAGATCCAGAAGATCCAGGACTGTGTGTTCACATGTCAGAAAGTGATTATAGTGGTCCAGATCTGCAGGGCTCAGAGTGGTCCAGATCTGCAGGGCTCAGAATGGTCCAGATCTGCAGGGCTCCAGCAGCTGCAGCCTCAGATCACATCTGCTTCTCGTTCTTCTACCATTTCCTGGCCATTCAGCGTCTATTCTTGGTCAAGGTCATTCATCTGGAAGTGTCTCAGTGTCTGGCCATGAGTCTGAGTGTGTCCTTA
>JAOYMR010000001.1:27745914-27781464 GCA_025802075.1 Tenebrosternarchus preto
CACTGTGACTCAGCATGTAGTGTCCTCCCCTCACTGTGACTCAGCACCTAGTATCCTTCCCTTACTGTGACTCAACAACTAGTCTCCTCCCCTCACTGTGACTCAACAACTAGTCTCCACCCCTCACTGTGACTCAACAACTAGTCTCCACCCCTCACTGTGACTCAGCCACCTAGTCTCCTCCCCTCACTGTGACTCAGCCACCTAGTCTCTTCCCCTCACTGTGACTCAGCATCTAGTGTCCTCCCCGTACTGTGACTCAACACCTAGTCTCCTCCCCTTACTGTGACCCAGCACCTAATGTCACCATACAGTGACTCGACACATGTTGTTAAGTGCTACATAAATTAGACTTTTCTTGACCTCCATTGACCCCTGTTTAATCCACTCCCACTGAGCTCCTGAAGGACTCCACACATTCTCTTCGGTCCTGACCTCCAACCACACGAGTTCTACTCTCGCTTCACAAACATAGCTGATATTTTAAGATATTTTATCTATTACAAAGTCTATGAGAGCATCAGAGGCAACTATTATAGAGTTGGAGTTTTTTTTAGGAAAAAAAAGTTTTTAGGCACTTAGGTAAAGCTGTATCTCATTAACTGAGTTGCCATTGTGTTTTATGTAAGAATATAATTGTATTTGTGTGTGCGTACATGTTTATTTACCCAGCATCCTCAGCCTCACAGAGAACTGTCGCTTTTGCCAAACCGAAGGTCTCGCTGGATCCCCACATCCGTCTCAAATCAGAGAAGATTGACCTGGTGGGTCCTGCTGCAGTGAGCCTTCTGGAGAATTCCCAGCAGTGTTAGCGCACTGCCCCGGTGATTCACATAGACAGTACAGTACAGTACAGTCTGTGTGATGCAGCTAGTGCTGTATTTAATCAGTCCTAGTGTAGTTATTTCATCAGTATCCTTAGTAGCCCTTACTAAACCTGATTGCCATGGTGATGGGTCAAGTGACAACGAATTATCACTGGTGGCATGCGTCACCACGGTGACGCAACCTCTGTTGCTACCGCGGCAGGCGCTGTCATACCTGGGGCTGGACATCTCCGAGGAAAAGCGCCAGCGTCTCCGAGAGACTCTGTCCACAGACCTTCAGGGGACGGTATCATATGGAGGTGAGCACCACCTTCACGCTGCACACATTCTCAGAGTCATTCTCAAGATCACATTCACTATTTGTCAGCTCCATGACAAATAGAAAAAAACACATTAACTTTTACACTTTTATTAAATGTACTGTTAAGTGTTCATGTTATAGATGCTTACATCTTCAAGATAAAGATGTTAGGAATAAATTATACACTGATTTTTTTTTTTTTTTTTTTTTTTGCAAAAAAGTAAACCAGAACAAGAATGGATAAATAACCTTATTAAATATTAACTCAATAATTTTATTTATTTATTTATAACTCAATAATTTTATACTGTAGTCATTTTTAAAAAGGATTTATTAGTATCACAACGCTGATGTATTTTTCTGCTTATAACTGGCCCTCAACCTGTTTGGGAGTTTAGATTTTGTAGAGGCCACATCCAAGGTGTACCATGATAAACTGGAGGAGACCGGGCTGGCGCAAGGACCCTTCCTGTTCTCCTATCATGAAGCAGCCAGTTTGATGGACACATCTGCCTTCCACTCACCCGTGAGTTCAATGCAGGGGAATGGGCTTTCAGAATTTCACTTGCCAGATTCCTGACCTCACCTGCTGACCCTGAAGCGTTTGTTCCGATGTGGAATTAACAGAGAGATCCAGAGTGTTTTGACTGCAGTTTATTTGATGTTCAGGGGAAATATGATGAGATTTGCTTATCTCCACATCTGCCTCAGCTTTGCAGTCTCTTCCTTTCAGACGTATGATTCAGAGTGCAGCTACAGCAGTGAGGAAGCAGAGCAGTGGCGCTTCAAGGTGAAGCAGCTACACCTGCAGGTGAAGCAGCTGAAGGTGAGCAGTATTAGAGAATACCTGTAGGTTGAATCAGTTTCAAGTGAGCAGACATCTGCTCTAGAATCTTCATTCTGAAGACATTTGTTCTAGAATTTTCTTATTGGTGAAATTTGCTCTAGAATCTATGCACTGAACACTGCATATAATCTAATTTTAAAAACACTAAATATGAAAAAAGTACTTGAAACAAGAAAAAATGTCTTATGCACAAAATCTAAGTCAGTTTATCGTTAAGTTAAAAAAAAAAATCCCTTGTTTATTTTCAAGATTTTCTGGCTTGTTAAGTTTTAATTTTTTGCAGTGAAGAGGTTTGCTCTAGGGTCTTCTAATTGAACATTTTTTTCAAGAATGTTTATATTGGCCACAGGGTTTACTAGAGGACACAGAGCACAGTAAGAAATCTCTGGAACAGCAACTTCAGAAGACCACAGAGGTAAACAACATTTTTTGTTGTTTCTGTTGAGTTTCTAGACAGTTAGGTATTATATGTGGTGGTGATGCTCACGCACATGAACGCGGGTTTCAGAAAGCCACGGCCACTGTGGAGGAGAACAAGACACTGAGGAACCGTCTGCAGGTAGCCGAGGCTGTGCCAAAGAAGACCAACACTGCTGAGCAGGACTACGATGAGGTGATCCGGCTCCTGGAGGCCGAGGTCAAAGACCTGAAGGAGCAGCTCGCTGACAGGAAGCGAACCAGCCAGGAGGGCCCACAGGTGAGCACCTCCTGTCACTCCACCTCCCTATGGCTGCATCGCTGAGTTAAAGAACACAGGAGAGGCTCAGAACAAGCATGATGGAAGCTTCTCTAAACCTGGCAGTAGTTGCTGATGCCTCCTGATTTAAAAAGTGAGTTCAGCTGGCAAATGTGGTTGACAATTTCACCAATAATGGCCCAAGTTTGTCTTAGAATGTGGCAAAATTTTAAATGAGAATTTGTTTTCTTTTTCTTCATAAAGCATGTCCGGTGTGTCAGAGCACACAGCCTGGTTCTGAAGAGCATTGCTGCTCCTCACTGTCTGAAGCGCCATGCTGTCATGTTTCTAATCGTAGGAAGCCATGGTAGAGCTGAACAAGAAGTTGTCTGCCATCGACAGTCAGCTGAGAAAGTCTGAACTAACCAGGAAACATCTGGAAACCTCCAATAAGAAACTGCTCAGTTTTACTCAGGTAAATTTAAAACACCAAAAAGGTGTTCTGTAAATCTGTGTGTAAGTCCTTGTTCTTACGCCTTGCAGAACAGCTGCTGATTGGCGAATAAATCTGATCACTTTTTATCACTAACTCACCTTTTGCTTTCTGATAGAACGTACACAAATTTCTCACCAGTGGTGGTTTAATTAAAATGGAAAAAAACTGGTAAGTGACTCAAAAGGAATTTTCTCAGAATTTTCCAGTTCAGCTCTGCTAATAACCAAAGCCAGACTAATCTGAAGCTCCCCTTCCCTCCATACAGGACACCCAAGTCTCCGTCAGCAAAAGAAACTCCAGACACACCGGCCCTCGTGCCAGACCCCGCCTACCAGCTCGTAGCTGAGGCCAAGGAGCTTGTAGACGCAGTTTGTTCTCTCCACGTAGACGATCACAGTGAGCAATGAAACTTGCATCCTACATAACTTACACACCATCAGACCCCAGAAAAATCGAACACAGGCCAGCATCAGGCCTCTCCAATTCCAGCAATGATTGATTCTGACATAGTCCGTATTTATGATGCTAGTTCTTCAGCTTTGGCCATCCTGATGAGAATTTTGTTTGATTCTCCTTTGCAGCGTTACCACAGAGCAGCGAGGTGTGTATCATCACCTCTGAGTGTGGGAGAGAGTAAGTTCCTCCGAGCTGGGTGGGTCAGGGGTGGCTGAGCATGTGTTACACTGCATGGTTAAACATGAAACTGTCAGCCTTTCACCTCCGAAGCTGCTTCCAGCTGTGTGAGGAAGGCTTTTTCAGCACAGCCCTCGTTACTGCCATGTTACTGCCATGTTACTGCTAGCACCTGCCCTGCTTGAAATTATCCTTTGACAAGGGATTTTTTTAATCTGCCACCAGAGTTATTAGTGTCAGGTCTTATTTTAGAATGTTAGTAAACAAGATTAAATCACACATATTTTAATAATTCTTCTCTAGTCACAGTGTTTATGAAACACTGATTTTATAGGGGAAAACAACATTGCATTTACCAGTTAGAATGCTAATGTATGTCTGTCTGTGTCCCGTAGACCGAGCCGCAGGCCTGAAGTCCCTCCCCCTTCCGGTCCTGTCAGAGAGAAGGAATACGTGTAGAGGTTCAACAGCAGCGGAGAAAGCAGAGTGCTTGACTTAGCCGCATCACTCCACAAGAGGGAGACACTGGGAAGGTTTCACACGCACTCTCACTTCCTTCAGAGATAGAAATAATTCCAGCACTGGCAATGTGTTGAGAGGAGTGCTTTGCTGATTAAACTCCTTCTGAGATGGAAATAATCCCAGTATTGGTAATGAGATTGACGAGTGCTTTACTGATTGAACCCCTTCAGAGACAGAAATAATCCCTGCACTGGTAGAGTTGGTAGTGAGGAGTGCTTTACCGATTAAACCCATTCAGAGATAGATATAATCCCAGCATTTGCAGAGTGTAGAGAGTGAGGAGTGCTTTGCTGATCTGATTACACCCCATAAGAGACAGATATAATCCCAGTATTGGCAGTTTTGATAGTGAGGAGTGCTTTACTGATTAAACCCCTTCAGAGATCGATATAATCCCAGCATTTGCAGAGTGTAGAGAGTGAGGAGTGCTTTGCTGATCTGATTACACCCCATACGAGATGGATATAATCCCAGTGTTGTTAGTGAGGGGTGCTTTACTGATTAAATCCTAAAATTCAGATATAGTCCCAGCATTGGTAGGATGTAAAGAATGAGGAGGCTTTACTGATTGAATCACTTGCTAGGTGTTTTTAATAACAAGTTACATATTTACAGTGTTTCTTGACCAGAAGCAAAGTGAGAATGCAGAGTGGTGAGGGTGAAAGGTCTAGTCTTTAGACCAGAGAAAAATAGAGATTTAAACTTTATGGTTCTCACCAAAACTCCACCCACCACCAATGGAGGTTTGATTAGAATGGGAAAACCTGAGTAACTCACAAAGAAAACAAAAAATACTCCAGTTCAACTCTGGACAGATCTGAAGCAAATTCATGCAAATTTCCTGCATTAAGTGTTTATCATATACTGGTGATTAGAACATGGATATGATACAGTGTTCTGATTTTGTATGTAAAAGCAGTGTTGTAGTTTATCCGAGTTGTAATTGTACATACACCAGTCCTCTGTACATCATTACAGTCACTATACAGAGGAGAGTCACGCACTACATCAGTATACAGTCACTATACAGTCTTACATTACTACACAGTCACTATACAGAAAGTCTTACACTACATCACTAGTCACTATACAGAGCGGGTTTTATACTGCATCACTATACAGTCACTATGCAGAGTCTTACACTGCAGGCTTTGTTAGTCTTTCCATAGCTGAGCTCCTCTGCTTTCAGAGTTATATAGTCTCTATATAGAACATGTATTTATATAATCTCTAGTACATTTATTAACATTCATCAGGTGTCCCCAAAACACACATTGCATCGTTTGATATAATAATGCATATATTCAAGTTTTGGACAGTTTCTGTCTTTTATTATCAACAAAAGGTTGTGTGATGCTTGTTCATTACATCAATGTGTGTAGTTGCTGTTTTATGCTTTATGACATCATGCTGTTATCCACCCATCTTCACCGAATCTGCTCCGTCCCGTTAAAACTCCCGTTAGTGTTTATAGGGGACTAAGACCTGTTGGATTTGCTGACAGACTGCGTCCTTTAGCGCCATGGGATCTGGCGCCCCCTTGTGGGCGCTGGAATTCCTGCGCCACTGTTTGGACAGACGGGATTTGGGTCACAGTCCAGGCGAGTCCTCGGAGACCATTGTGCAGCACTGAACCGAAACAGCTCCACACGTAGTTCAGGTTACCATCTCACCCCAAAACCTCACCTGATTATTACTATAGTTAATGTTGAACAGGATATACCAACACCTCTCTCCATGGAGCTCACCCTGAGGGTAGAGTGGTGGGTGTGTGTGTACAATATCGTGTCTAAGATTTGTGCCATTTGTGTCATACGTGCTTTTGGAAACGCTGACGTGTGTGTAGGCCTGTGATGTAACTAGATCGTATCACAAGTGTGGCTTCATTTTTTTTGTTTGATCTTTTCAATTAAAGGAAAGAGAAGAACACATGTATGTTGAGTGTTTCTGGATCTTTCTCTGGGTGCTGGGGATTAGACTGGAAAGGGTCACGGTTTGTTACTACGGCGGGTTTATTCTCCGTGACCGTGCAGGTGTGTGTGTAGTTGGCTTGGATTTTTTGTGGCTGTTCACAGCTACACAGAAACATTCACCATCACCACGCAACATGAGAGCTTGTGCTGATACTTCAGTTAATACAAAGCACAGACGTAGGCTCTATTAAAAGTGAAATCTTTATTCAACAGCAGTTAGAAAGTAGTGGTTTAAAGAGAAAAACCCTGAAATGTTCACATAAAATGACAAACCTTGGTTCATAAGTAGATACGTACCCATGAGTTCATCTAATCGCTAGGGTGTTCATTTACTCGGAAAAATATGTGGGAATAAAATCTAAAATGAAGAAAATGTATTCCAAAGGATTCTAAAGTGCAACTAATGCTAACAGAACCTGAGGACTAGAACACAGGAAATCTCTCTGCTGGGGGGGGTTGAACAATTTCTTTTTTGTGACCGTCAACTTCCCTTAATAAATAGAAAATATAGTACAAAGATTACCAAACCTACTCAGCACTGAGAAGAATGTGGCATTGAACAAAAACTGTCCATCTGTTCTCCGTTTTAGGGAAAGTTCAGGTAGTCGGGGTGAAAAGGCTCATGCACATTGCTGGACTTCTTCGACCTTTTTCAACAAAAGAGAGTCTGTTCTATTCACAAAGTCCTGCTTCCCACAGCTCCACTCACCCTGGCACCGCTGGGGGTTGTGGGAAAACACGGCGCTGTTCAGTACATTTGAGTAGACAAGATCACCTCAGAAACCAGAGGAAAACAAATCTACTCTGCTCGAGAGCGCCTGCTTATGGTATTGTGCTGAGGTACGGTTCGATTGTCGGTCTGGAGTGTGTGTGTGTGTGTGTGTTGGGGTATCAGAAGCGGCGTTGGAGGAAGGCGAAAGGAGGCGATCCCACGCTGCTGGGGCTCGCCAGGTGTGTGTCGTAGGATCCAGGTGTTTCACCCATCACCACGTCTGCCTGAGGGGTTTGGCCGTACAGGAAGTCATCCTCTTCGTCTGCAGAAGCCTGGAACACAAAGTGCACGTATTAACAAGAGCATCAACTCGTCTCTGCAGCTCAGGGTCCTTAACAGGGCGACCCCGGGTGCTGGGGCTGGAGGACAGAGCTGTGGCCCTCACACTTCTCTGACCCCGCCCACCACACGTGCGCTACCACGCAGAGAAGCTGTTACAATGTTTACCTTTCTAACGTCTTTGCTTGGACAATTCAGCACACAGTCAGACGGCTCTTCCCACACTTGATAAATTGATTCAAAAAGCTTTCCAGACCTGAGTATAAATAAATAAATAACAAAGAGCAAAGTTAAACTTGAAATAACAAAAGATGTAGCTCATAAAGCTAACGTTGCTGCTGCCTAGTGGCAGAGGAGCGCAAATACTGCTCCTTACCTCTTCAGTAGGTAGGGGTCAAAGGGGAAGAACGTGTCCAGAGGGTTGGTGTTGGAGTAGGAGGAGGAGTCTCCACCCACCGAGCTCCTCACAACAGGTAAACCGTAACGGTTGTTGCGCTCAATAATGGTGTAGCAGAACACCAGCTGGTACTTCCTACCGAGAATAGAGACGCGAGTCGTGATTAGTCTTCCTTCAGGCTGTGTGTGCGCTTATGGGTCGAGTCTTCCTACAGGCCCCCTGGGCTGTGTGTGGTGATGGGCGTAGCTCGGAGACTGGGTGACACTGGTTTACACTGGTTTACCTGGTGATGGCAGCGAACATGTTGGTGACGGAGGGCAGGCACACCTTCAGCGGGTTCAGTCGACACATCACTATCCGCTCCAGGTTCAGCTTCTCCAGGAAGTTCAAACCTGACACATAACGCACAGGAACTATGATGTCAGATCAACATCAGAAAAAACGCGTGAGGAAAATGACACGAGCAAAAACATTCGCGGGAGAAGAGAATTTCTCAAAGGTGGAAAGTTACTCATGTAAAACAAGCTACTCGTGTGTGAGGAACCGGAGCTCAAAACTCTGTTACGTCTCCTCAATATTTACTATCTGCTCCCAGTCCAGCTGAACTGACACAGGTGTAGCAATTACAACACGAGACAGGATCGATTACTAATGTCTGGATGCTGGCCATCATCACTGGTCGGTCTGGTGCTTCAAGGCCTTTTTGTCGAACACGTTTACTTTTTCCTGATGTACATTTCCTCACATTCAGATTTAAATTCAGTATTGTGTGTCTGAAAAAACAATGTTGGGTGAACAATGGCCCTAGAGGCCTGACCTTTTTTCATACTGCCCTCCAGGATGGCCTTGTGTCTGAAGATGAGGCTGTAGAACACAGCCTGGCAGGCGGAGTAGAACGGCCCATGCAGGGAGACGTCACAGAAGGCTTTGGAGCCTGTGTCCTGGCTGTCTATGTATCGATGGAGCCAGGACACTAGCAGATCCAGACAGGCCTTCACCGTGCTGCAGACACACACACACACACACGCAGGGGGAAAACAAAGACGATTGTACAGAGCCCAATTCCAGAGAGCATTTCTGCAGTGTTTTAGCCATTAAGACGTAATGCAGTTTAAATGAAGCATTTTTAAATGAATCATTTAAATGAACCAATAAACTCTGCAGTGCAACAATGAAATGAGTGAAAAGTGCAACTGTGTGTGTGTGTGTATCCAGCAGAGTAGGGCACCCTGAGGCAGTTCCTTCTAAAAGACAGTAATATGCTGGAGTTTTTACAGACTGCGGTGAATCCAGAGCACTCGGTGTGAGATGGACGAGAGAGAGGTGATCGTACCCTATGGGCAGGAACTTGGCTCTGGACAGGAAGCTGCCCATGTAGCTGGCAGCAGCCTGCCTGATGACGGGCGGCTGTGACGGGCTCTGAAGCAGCTTCCACAAGTGGTCCAAGAAGGCCTCGGCCAAACCCTGGAACACAGGAGGTCCACGGCAACGGTAACGCAAGTACAGCCAGCAAGTACAACCCGCAGAACACCTGAAACGCCCTGCTGAAACACTGCCATCAGGAGATTACACCTCACCAACACACCCATCTCTAACGTTCACGTGGTCCAGGTCGGATAAGATGGGTCATCTAAGACTAAACTGAACTAAATTCACTACATCCAGCATGTAAAGTTTGGCATATCGTTTTTGTCTACATTCTACTTCCACATTACAAATTTGTGTATTCAGTATATTTTTCCAAAAAGAAATTCCGAATCACACAAATACAGCAACCAAATCAAATCACAATGAAGTTAAGATACATGTAAGTGTTTCAGACCACAGTGTCCACTCCTCCCACAGCAGCGTAGAGGGACTCACCAGACGGAAGCTGCACAGGTAGAACATGAAGTACTGCACGTGGCAGGAGGCATGTGTGGGTAGTACCAGCCGGTCGAACACGCTCACCAGGTCTTTGTACAGAGCCTTGGCCCGCTCCACATCCAGAGAACCTGTTGGACACCAGAGCTTCACGTGACCCCTCGCCATCAGTACAGCACGTGACCCCTCACCATCACGACGGCACGTGACCCCTCACCATTAACATGGCACACGTCTTTAATGAAGGCCAGCAACACTCCCATCAGAGTGTCCAGCCTTTCTGCTACTGGGTGGAGCATCGGTGAGCTGTCCAATCCTGCTGAGCTACTCATCACACACTCCTCATCCTCATCCTCATCCTGAAAGAGAGAGAGAGGTCGTGTTCATTCTGTTCGTGAGGAGTGGTGGGTTTTCTAAGCACTGCAAAGGCTTTACCATGTCAAACAGGAAGTCATCGTGTGTCTTTCCATCCTGGTTCTGCTGTTCCGAACTCTCCACTTGCTCAATGTCCCTGCGGGGGGCGCTCACCTGCAAGCCAACGACCAGGACCAGGACCTTTAAACTATAGCCATCCAAAACCATGACTACTTTCTTGAAAATTAATGCCAATAAACCAAAATCAGTAACAGCAGCAGGTCCACGGTCTTTGTTCTGAACGAACGGCTCAGTGCTGGGGGCACAGCGCTGAGAGACGTACATCCAGAGTGAGCATCCTGCTGACGGCCAGCTCCAGCACGTCCTTCCTCAGGGTGGGTACGTACACTGTGATTCTCAGCAGGTTGTGGACATAACACTCCTGTGCACAGACAGCAACAACGTTAACAGGCTGTACAAGAGCTATCAGAAGTTCTGAAGAAGAGAAAGGAAAGCACCCCTGCGCTTACCAAAGTTCTGGACGATTTCTGAACGAAAGGAAAGTTTTCCGTAAGGATTGGCATTAGAAAACGGCTTGTGCTGCAAACACACAAGGAAAAAAGGGTTCAGCTTTCAAAAATACAAATAAGAAAGATGATGACAAAAGTGCTTCTACACCAACTTACGATGGTACATATCTTGCAATCATCTGCAAGGCCTGGTGACAGCGTTCAAATGTCCTGGGCAGGTCTACATACAGGCGAAAGAGACAAACAATTAGAACTTGTGACTATGGAGTAGATCCATTTGGAACTGAATCGTCTGCTTCTGGTGAAGTTCCATATACACATCGGCCTGGTCAAACACAGCGCAACCTGAGCACAACGTTATTACAGAACCACTGGAACAAGCTCAGTGTACAGGACACTGCCGACATGCAAAAGTACTTGTACGCACTTTCATCATCATCATCCGAATCCGAAATATCCACGTTTCCCTCTTGTATATTTATTCTTTCTGAAAGAAATTATAAAAATAAGTCAGTGCATTTTACTAAAACAATAACATAGTAGCAGGAAAAAAGCTTAACGAGACTCACTGGGTATAAAATTGGACACAACCATTTTGAGGCACGGCCTGAGGTACACGGTCTGGGCAGAGACGAGATTACTGAGAAAAGCCAAATACTCGTCCACCACAGCCGGACTGCGACTGAGCCACGGCAGTCTCTGCCCCGGAGAGAACCACACACACGTCAGTAACACTCGCAGCAGCTAACAGAAACACACACACACGTCAGTAACACTCTCAGCAGCTAACAGGACTGCACAAATAGGAGGTGGTGGCACTTACCAAAACAACATGGATCAACTGTTCATGACCTTTGCCAAGTTGAGTGATGCAGGTTCTGAATTCCTGCAACCAGTTAATAATTTGGGCGTCCTGTAATAGGAGGGGTGAGAGAAACACCGGGTCCGTTAGCTAGCTCAGTCGCGCACCTTCTTGTTGGTCAGTTGATCCAGTAATGTAACCACCAACCTTAATATCCGGGTCTGAAAGCTGATGTTTTAATATTTCATAATCACTCGGGTCTCCCTTGAGAAAGAATCACACGGGTAAGCGACGTGTTCGGTGACATGTTCTCATTACAGATGTTACCCACATGTTGGTCATTTTGTATTGAAACCCTTTATTCAATTCATTTTGCCTTCTTTTCTCTCTCACCTGTTTCAGCTTTGCCAGTGTGTTGACAACGCTGTCTCCAAAACGCACTGTTTTCACCGGAGGGGTATTGAGGAAATCTCTCTCCACTTCCATGTTGTATCTCTAACAGCTCGCTAGTTATCAACCTTAGCTAAGCCTGTAACTGCAAGGAAAATTCAGCAATCGTAAGAAATAAATGTTGAATAGCAATAAGCATTGAACACTGATGAATTACACGGCTTGTATTCTTCAATGTACGCCCTATGTACACGGGCTTTGTCTATGTAGGAGTAAAATAAACAAGGTTACACAATGCACATGTCAGGATGCGTGTGTGGACAGCACCAGTTTTAATCAATGTTTATAATAACGTTATAGTTCACCTACATCTGGATAAACAACGTTAGCTGGAGGACATGGTTGGAGACAGGTCACGACATGTTCTGGAGACTACGGGCAGCTGAAAAGTTTATGGGTTGCGGTTGTCATGTTTTAATTACACAAGAAAAAAAATATAGCAACGTACCAGAGATTAAAACGCGTTCATTTGACGTTATAAATGATCCTTTATGCAGAAAACATGCCCATGCGGACCCATGCCGAACACTTCTCATCAGGAAGCATTAACCAGTTTCATGTTTTCGCGTGCCAATAATCGACGTCATTACACTTGGTATTTGGGATGCTGCCACCTACCGTAGTGGAGCGTAAACGTGCCCGAAAATGGTTAATGATTCCGGGATTCCGGGAATCCGGTAAATTGACTCGTCCTCCAGATGTATGCGTACATTTTCGGGTAGGCTGCACATCTTGAATGACCCATTTATATATTTTTTGGCAGTAATTAATAGCATAATCTCTAGTCTACTAAGTAATTTAAACTGTGGATGAAATTACCAAAGTTTTTTTTTCTCTAGTAGAAATATGAAATGCATGCAAATGGATGGTGCCTACTGACTACAGTTCTGGACACCACAGTTCTGTGGTTCTACGTTTATATGAGCAAACAAAGATAAGAGCAAGTAAAGCTTTAAATGATTCTTACTGTTCAAAGGTTGTAAAGTGTCACTGCCATCTATCTTAGAGAAGGAAAAAAAATACTAGCAGAAGAACGAACACTAAGAGGAACTCCACAAACCAGCCAGCCACAACAGGTCTATGAAAATACAGTTGTTTATTAATCAGCATATATGACAAAGCTTCAATAAGTTCAGTGCATTGCTCACAATTATGTGCAACATCTGGAAATAATTAAACCCATGTAGTAGAATTATGCGTGCCAGGCTATATCCATACAAAAGAGGAACAATTGTTTGATTATTAAAAACAGAAACATAGTGATCAGGTTACAGGAACATTTTGGGCACATGTAAACAGTGAGATGGAAAAGGCATTGGATGAAAACCATCCACAGCTCACTTACTAAAGGCTGATCAACAAAGTTAGAGCTTACATTCTTACCAAAAACGTAGTTTTAAATAAAAAATAAAGAATGAAATTCAAAAGTAATGCAATTTAGTAGATTGTACAGCTGTAGTAGTGTAATCCTTTATGTTAAAGGTTGCAGTGTGAGCAACGCTCTTTGGTCATTTGTAATACCTTCTCAGCCACTAATCAAAAATAAAACTCAAATTAGATGAATTCTCAGATTACAGCAGTTAATATTGAGAACATGAAGTTGTCAACAAATTAATAACATGAACTGCAAAAAGTGTAAAGTAGGCTTTACTCAAGTTTTTTTAATTGAACTCCATCATGAATAACTTCCTCTTCTGCTGAGTGCAGCTAAATAGAAAAAAAATACAATTAAAATTATTTCAGCGATTATCTGAAATTATTAGGGTTTTTTGACTATCAAACAAGTTTAAGTTTCCATGTCTTATTGTTATTGAGGTGAATGGTTATTGTACCTTAAATACACATAAAAAGAATGAATGGTTTTGTGCTTAAGTAACACCTTGAAGTCTCAGTTATCACTGGTATGTCTTAATATATAACAATATAGTGTAAAATGCACTGTATACACACAGAATTATATAAACTAGGACTATGTGTATTAAAACAAACAAGAATAACAACAGAGGGTTCAGTTCAAAAGCATCACTTACGCTACAGGTGCTGTCATTATGCATCTAACTTTTCAGGTGTTTTTGAACATGCCAGGTGAAATGGAGTTAATGGTTAACCAAATGATAAGAAGACTATTCCTGTTCTCATTTCTTTGTTAACTGCAGTTTTCTTCAATAACATTTCAAAACAAAATGAGGAAAAAAATTGATCATCGATTAAACACTAGTTTTACCAGTTTAGTAAGACTATACTCACATACAATTAATAATAATCTTTGAATAGAACCTAATATATAATTAGACTCAAGAGTATTATGTAGTTTTAAAGATAAGCAAACACCATTAACGAGGTAAGATATATTTGGGCACATGTATGTGGTAATTACCTGTAACTTGTGTGTTATATGGCTGACGTTTCTCCGACACGGTTGTCCGGTAGTGCTGTTTCACCTGCCACAGTGGCAGACACGGTCTTCAAGTCCTCTTGAGGAGTCATTGTAAGACTCACCGGTACCTGGCGACTGCCACCTCGTCTATGAGCAGACTGTCCAGGCGTCGTTCCCTGACCACGTGTGGCCCCGTTTCTCCTTACAGAATTCCTAATTCCGTTAGAAAGGCGGCTGGACATTCTCCGCAAAACACCGACAAAACCTCTGTCCTTTTTCAACAAACCGACGTCGTCCTCGAGGTCTTCTGGGGGTACCGCAATGTTACCGGTGTACCAAAAAACCCACCAAATAAGACTCAAGAATATTATTATGGCGCCTGCATATATAAGAAAGTCATAGAAGAAAACATCTGCGAAAACACCCACTAACAGAATTACAAGGCCAAATACATCAAATGCCACGGCGAGCCAAAATGCGCAAGAACATCGCCCAAGGCTCCCGAAAACTTCCTCCATAACGAAAACGTGTTTTGGATCCTTTAGCCGATGATTAGATTGTTTTCTCAAAAAGTCATTTCCCAAAAGTGAACATTTGAAAAGTGTTTCGAGATATCCGCGTGTTTACAGGTAAACGTAGCCAGGTGAGGAATACACCGTTGCCCTCTACCTGTGGCTATAAGGGAGTGGCAGCGCCTGGCGGAGGCGCCCCCTGAAGTTAGACCCGCAAAAACAGGAAGAGAACGTTATCGCCACAGCACAACCAGACCATACGGTTTGGAAATAGTGGATTATTAATTGTTTATTAGTACGGATTATTCATTATTTATTATGTAACATGTGCACTCACTTTCGAGAAAGGTCCCAACTATAATGTCATATATAAAACAGACCCCGTTTTAATTTATGTGTAAAATAAAATCAGAAGACAACGGATGTGCACATTTTACAGTATTCCACCACCACCGTGAGTTGTTGCATCACATCTACAAACCCAATATTTGTTTCCTGTTGTTTCTTTGACAACTACAAATACATTAACTCTAAAGGAAGGCCAAGGGGAGGCATTTCACCTGTACATTATTCAGTTTGAAGAGATTCATAAAAGCACAGGTAGGATAAAGAGTTGAAGCATAAATTATTACATCGTTTTAAATCATTACCCTCGGCACCAGACCTAAAAAAAACAATTCGTCATCTAAAGAATTCTTCTATATCGCACTTATTCATTTACATTGTGGTGTTTGGTGTTCACTGAAGACCTTGTTCCGCAGGGAAAACACTCAAAGGTGCGATTCTAGGATACAGCCACGTGCATCCAACATCACATTAAACTAGTAGGCCAAAAACAAAAACGCTTCTAAAACGTACTCGTTAAAATATTAATTATAAAGCACTTCTAAGATAAGGAAATGTGTGAAATGCACTGAAATCGTGATAACAAATAGATTTGTCTCCCAAAAAAGCCAGGTGTACCATTGAGAAAACGTCATTGCTGCCGTAGTCTTTTATAACAACAAATGGGGCTGGGGGACACAGTCATATATAAAAAGGTGTATATTTTTACGAGGTATCCAGGTTCAGTGACTGTCTAACGCAATGAAAGACATTCCAGATCAAGGAACAGCTTTTCGTCCTCGAAATGTTAACACACAATACTCCCAAAGCAGTGCTGTGAATCCGTTGGCCTGTACTGCAGGACAGAAGAGTCGTTCTATAAAGGCACGAGCGTTGTTCATTTGCACTGTGAAGGCACGAGCGCTGTTCATTTACGCTGTTCTGTTTTCGCTTCTCGCTGGTGTCTCGGACCAAGAGCCTCTTTTGGGGGGCGGGTCATTATCCGTTTGAGAGCGACCGTTGCAGTACCGTCGCCGCTCTGCTGCGAGAGGCATAAAAACGTGGCCCAGACGAATGCGGAGCAACCCATGAACGCCGCGCGCAGGTAGGGCGGCATCAGTACGAAATTCCAAAACTGCCCAAACAGAAATGCTGTTTTAGTAGTGCAGTACTAACAATACGCGATCAATGTTAAAGGAAAACAGGATAAACGGACGATCCCAGCGTTTACAAAACAAAGAAACAGCATGGTGTCCTGTGTGTATATATATACATATATCTGCAGAGTGAGTCATACAAATAACGTACCTGCATGAAAGGCCAGTACATAAGTCCAGTCTGAAATTCAGAAACATACCTACATTCAAAACACATTTTATAAACCCGTAATTTTTAAACGGATTATTATTACAGTTTAATGTAGAGTAATGTACACTGTATGAGGGAACCACCACTGTGCGCGTTTCATGTGGAGGAACTCTGGCTCCCAGCGCGCGGTAAGTTAATTGTTGAAGAGCTACAGAACTATTCATTGCCTGCTCCACTCAACTACAGAACCTACCTTGTACGTGTTAAAAAACTTTGTCCTCCAGTCCTCAAATATGTCGTCTTTGCCCTCCAAAATACTTACTCCTAAAAAAAGAAAATACATCATACAGTTACGTATTTAAACTTGCAATTAAGTTTGAAGCTATACTAGATCGCATTTTAGGTTAAAAGATAAATCTAGGGTAAAGACCATGTGTTTAAACGCAAGTGTGGTAAAATTGGACACTGAATTTGCTAGACTACCTATATAGAAGACGCTTGTCGCTAGTGGTGATGCAAAACTCTGATCCAAGAGCAGTTTGCGGGAAATCATGCTAAATGACTTTCCTGGGAATCGTCGCTCCAAGCCTCTCAGCCAGAAGTAGTTAAAGTTCCCCTGGAAGCTACAAGCCACAATCGCTACATTTCTCGTGCGCCTCCAGTCAATTTCATCGCTGTGAGCGAAATATTGATGAACAAAGTCCCCACCGGCGAACAAGCATCCGTACAACGTAACGTTAGTTATCCAAGGAAGCACTTTTGCTTTTTCAAAAAGTGATTTTCTCATTTTTTATTTTAATTTTCAGATCTGTAATTTGAGCAAGATATAGTCTAGAACGAACGAGTCCTGTCCGATTTGTGTTCTCTGTTATATTGCCTGTAGTTGATAGAAGCCTTGATTAATTTGGCTAATTAATAGCATGACACCATATGAAACTTGAAGAACGTTCGCACAACTAGAAAATAGGGTATCTCAAT
The DNA here is from genome assembly GCA_025802075.1 of Tenebrosternarchus preto. Classification (NCBI taxonomy): domain Eukaryota; kingdom Metazoa; phylum Chordata; class Actinopteri; order Gymnotiformes; family Apteronotidae; genus Tenebrosternarchus; species Tenebrosternarchus preto. Next base: position 27,763,136 of record JAOYMR010000001.1, read on the forward strand.
ATACAGCGACACCAGATCAATTGGACTGCAGACTAACTCTTTCTGCACAGTTTATACTAATATATTCCTTTTTAATCGGCGCTGCAAGATGAAACAAATAGAAGATGATTGATCTATTTAGTAATTAAATCAAAAGGTTCCGCTGGCTGTCCAGACTTCCATCAGCATTGCCCTGTTGCTTCGTCAGGTGCTCACCAAATCCCCGTTAATCCGCGAAATTGGTCTCGGGAGTAGTCGGAGATATAGGACATATGTACGCGACAGGCTTGCGTCAGATCTTATAGTAATGTTAACTGGCCTTTCGGCGTGGGATATAACCCACACCCCAATTTGAGTTTATCCACATGTTACCAAGATCTTATTAACAGCGCATGTGCGCGGATCACTGTTTACTATTAAAACAAACTGAAAAAAAACGTTCGACCTGCCATTTCTTGTAATTGCTTAGTAATTTCATGTTAAGATGTTTTGGTGTCCAGCGTTTTAGCAGGACTAACATCGGAAATGTTTGTAAAACGACTGAAGAAAAAGTACGTGCATTTCTATGTGAATATATTCTATATATATATATATATATTTTTTTTTTTTAAATCCAACAAGATAAATAAATAATAATTTTAAAACTCTATCCCAGGCGCGAGGTCAATCACGGCCACTAGAATTTTGGGGCGTATAATTGATATGCTACGTCAGCGCTGCCAGCACACCAGGAAGTGGCGTTAAAAAATTCACTGCACAAATAGCTGAATGCTAAGATACGAAAGACGGGATATTGTCATTTTTTACTTCATGAATTTTAAAAAATCTTTCAACTGAGCATCCGAAAGGGGACCAGGAGACTTCTTGCTTCTTTGTTCTATATATTCAGAGGATCGATTTTGAAAGGTATGAATGCAAAAGAGTATGACATTACCTTGACTACATGACTTACAAGGACTAGCTAGGATGGCTGATTTGATTAGATAGCATGAAGCTAGCAGACGGCAGCGCAGTTTTGCTACAGTGCGCTGTGTTTTTCATTTAAAAATTCTCGATTTGTACATTGTGAACTCGCACACTGTTTTGCCTAAACAAGTTTTATTTTGTGCTACCCTTTGGTAACGAGGTATCAGCAGGTCGGTTGGTGACCAAGCTCAGTTCATTAATGCTGAAGTTTACAAATGAGCTTGTTCTCGTATAAATTGGGAAATCCAATTTAACTAGTAGGGTTTAACACTGAGAAATCAACATGAATGACTCGGTGACAGGTCACAGAATAAAATTCAGCTTTATCATACTTGCGCTATGGTGCTGACGTTTTTTGTTATTATTCTGTCAAACATTGGCTAACCGCGCGACGCGAGGATCCTGTTTGATGGGATTTGTAGTTCCCGGCCAAAGCCACGCCCACACTGTAAAGTGTCATTCCAAGCGGGTTTCTGGAAGGTCGGCTTTTTGGTTAGGTTATAGTGTTGCGATAGAGGTCAAATCGTGTTAGAGTAAAAATGGCCCAAACCGAGCGTTTTAAAACGGCAACACTGCAAACATTTTATTGCTATAAGCAGAATCCCAGAGCACCATTTCACAGATGGATCTCAGTCCGACGAAACATGTCAGAACACAATGTTCACATTCAGCAAGTCACTGAGGAATTCTCAATACATGGCCTACACGTATTCTTTTGATTCTTTGCTTCATACTGTACTCGCAAAGTTTACTTCTCATAGAAGCTACAACTATTACGTTCACTAGTGTTGTTCATTCATAAATTAGTTGTAATATTGTTCACAGTGTAAAGTAGACTCGTCCGTATAGTCCGTATAATTACTAAGAAATAAATGAGTACTAATAAAGGAATAAAGAAAAGCAGGCATGAATCTTTATCCCCGGTGGTTTTGGACTAAAGCTCAGCTGTGATGAGGCTGGTGAATAAAACACCTGAAATCTGTCCTTTAGATGGATCCTGTTCTTGGTGAGATGGGGGTTCACCTCTCCGATGCCATGAAGATTTTGGATAGTGACCAGATGTAAGATTTCTTTATCTTTCTGACTTCAGCTCAGTAAATTCACTGACGATTTCTGTCAGCGAGGACAAATTTTGTGCGTCCGCAAACAAAAACTGCACGGCAAAGCACGTTCAGTCTAATGTTCAGTCTAGCCAGCTGGTTGGTTTTAGATGGGCGTTTGGTAGTGATGATGTGCGTCTTGTTCATAGCGAGGTGCCACAGAGTCGAGAGCAGCAAAGGTTTAGCTGGAGGGACATCCCAGGGCCCTTACAAGGAGAGTAAGTGCTTTGTCATGGATCAGTTATTTCCAGAGATTCAGTGATTGTTGGTTCCTTTGAGTTCATGTTTGATGGTGCTTTTGAATCTTTTGTTGTGTTCCAGCGGTCAGGACGTTGTGACGATTCTCCAGCTGGTTCAGAACCTCATGCACAATGAAGAGGACAGACCAGTTCATCGGTACGTTCATTCATTAGGTTCTTTCATTCATGTGGCAGTGTAAGAAAAAGTCATGGGTTCTTAAGCTACAAGTTCAGTTGCACCTCATTTCTCTTGCTAGGTGTGGCATTAACCAATAGCAGGATTATAGCACAGGTGGTCAGTCACAGTTCAGTACATGGTTATACAGTCAGTCAAAGATTCTTTACAAACAATTCACTACAAACATTTTAGATGAGTTTATTTTAGACACTGACAAGGACAGTTTGAAAAACCAGGTCCGCGTTCAGGACCGAACAGCCTCCATCATAATGAAGTAGCACATTGCATTGTGTGTGTTCTCCAGTAGGATGCAGTGTTTTGGAGAGCACGGACACATGGCTTTACTAGGGCACAGTCTGGCTGCTTACGCTTCAGTGCTGGATAAGGGCAGCCTGAGGAACCTCACCACACGCATCCTCTCGGACTCCACCCTCTGGCTCTGTCGACTGTTTAGGTGCGTCCGGAGGTGCCTCGTCCCGTCTGCAGGTTCCTGCTTCATGAGGCAGGGAGCCGGCAGGCTGCGGAGTGTGTGAAATTAAGAGCACGAGTTAATCGCTGTGCTCGCGGTCGTTATTGCGACTGAGGTCTGTTGAGTCTTTGTGTATGAACACTGAGACACAGTGAATTCTGCTCGAAGGTATGAAAGTGGCTCGGTGTATTTCCATGACGACGATCGCGAGGGGCTGCTCAAGGTGTGCCGGCTGGTCCTGAACGCTCGATACGAGGACTACGCCACGGATGGCTTCGCGGCACTCAGCTCCAGGCATCCTGTGATCTACCACAGTGCCGCCTGCAGGCCAGGTCTGGGACAGCACCTGTGCAGCCAGGTACATCTGTCAGCTCGGAGTAATTTACATAAATCTGAACGATTTTGAGTGGGAGTCCTCGGCGCAGTTCGTGTGGAATTTAAGGCTGGGCAGGTGCTTACTTTGTTTTGGTTCTAAACCCACCTGAGGCAGGTAACAAAATGCTGTAGAATGCAGACCATCTGGTTCAGGTGTGTTGACAGAACAAAACCACGGGTTGGCTAACAAATGAATTGACTATCACACTCACAATCTCACATCCAAGCCAGTTTGCCCTGGGCTGAATTCCTCCTATTCTAAAACATTTATTGCTGACCAGTCGTATGTTCAGTAGGTTTATAGAGACTTCAGTCTTTGTTGTTGTTGTTTACACACTTGCTGATTTACATTTTGACCAAAGGTCTTTTTTTTGTTCTTTTTTCAGCTTGGCCTCCCCCTGTCGACACTCTGCTGTGTGCCCTGTAACACCATGTTTGGATCTCAGCACCAAATGGTTGGAGTTCTTTTTTTCCTCCTGTCTTTGTGTATTTGAGGGATTGGGATACACTGTGCTTTCAGCAGTACCTTCTCTACACAGGACGTGGCTTTGCTGGACAAGCTGATGAAGGATGATTTAGAGAGTGGGAAGCTTCCTTTGATTTTGATAGCAAATGCAGGTCCGGTTACTACATCATTTCTCCAAAAATTCATAACCAGCTTGATTTTGTGAATTAGGAATGTGAAAATTAATTCAAAATGTACATTTCTTTCTTCTTTCTTTCACTGTTTCATTCTTTCAGGAACCCCCGGTGCTGGTCATACAGACAAACTGGTCCGTCTCAAAGAACTGTGTGTCCAGTATAACGTGTGGCTTCACGTAGAGGGGTTGGTATATGCAGGCCCACACACAAACACTTCCTTCTGTGCCCATGTCAGATGTTAAAGGTTCTAAGTGATTTCTTTTATTGGTGCTTAATTACCAAACATTTTGTGGACAATTAGTATTCAGTTACTGTGATCTAGATGGCTTCTACTTCAGTGCTGGCTTTGCTGAGGTCTTATTGTGTTCTTAAATTTATTTCTTCTTTATGACACTTTATTTTTTCCATAAATCATAGCGTCAACTTGGCGACCCTGGCCCTTAGTCCGGTTTCCTCAGCTATCACGGTAAGACTGTTATTTGTTCACACCATTACCATATGTTCAAAGCCACTGCCACACTGACTGGACAGATAGCAAACACTGGTTTTGTGCTTTTTCTAGAACAAACCTGCCAAATCTGTTGTTGGTGGGTTTTTTTTTTTTTTTTTGAGTTTGTCTGGTTGGTGTAGAAGGGTTGTTCAAAACTCAGCATGTCAGTTCCGTGGTCCAGACTGTGCTGATTGGCTGTCCGCTGTGTGGGTGTGTCTTCAGGCAGCTACTAAGAGTGACAGCATGACGTTAACCCCAGGGCCCTGGCTAGGTCTGCCTGCTGTACCTGCTGTTACGCTCTACAGACACGAGGATCCTGCACTGGTCAGTGGACATTTCAAACCAGGCACATTACGATAAACAAGGCCACGCATTCAGAAACTGACTGGCTGTGGAAACCACTCATACACACCTCTGCAGGAGAGTGTGCAAATGATACACACAGCATTGTGTATGAAGTGCGTGTGGGGGCAATTTATGGTCATGCCTCTTTAGTGTAGTCATTGTGCTGTGTGTACTCCACGCCTCTGGGGGGCGCTCTCTGTTTTCCTCAGTCTCTAGCGGCGGGCCTCACTTCCAGCCAGCCGGTGGAGAAGCTGCGCGCCCTGCCCCTCTGGCTGTCCCTGCAGTACCTCGGCCATGACGGGATCGTGGAGCGCATTAAACACGCCTCGCAGCTGGTGAGTACGGCTTCACATCTCCGTCCGGCCGCACGCCAACGTCTCACTAACCCCTCACTCCTGTGTCTCCCCACAGAGCCAGCAGCTCCTCCAGCAGCTGAAGACCTTCTCCTCCATAAAGACCTCGGTAGGTTAACTCACGCCTCGGAGAACGTCGAGAACACGCTCACGGGAGGCTCCTGTTTTCCCCACACCCTCGGGGTTTGAAGTTTAGTTTAAAAGTATTTTGTGGGTTTAGTCTGGGTGTTTGGGTCTTAGCATTTACCAGGTTTAAACTTTAATTCATGGCCAATTCAACGCTAGTGAGTTCAGAACTGTGATCTGGAACAGGCAGATCTAGAACAGACAGATCTAGAACAGACAGATCTAGAACAGCCTTTAAAGTGGCCTTTAACAACACAACGTATTAGACCTTAAAAACAAGTCCTTTCTTCCTGTGTCATCGTCATCAGGATGTCCTTGACAGTGAGGTGTCTCTCCTCGAGGCTTTGAGCATGGTAAAGAGCAGTCAGTAGTGTGTATGCGCGCGCGCGTTTGTCTGGGTGTGGTGTGACGTGCTCCTGTCAGTACTGTGTATGTGTGCTCCTGTCAGTACTGTGTATGTGTGCTCCTGTCAGTACTGTGCGGTGCTACACTAGTGTGGTAGTGAGAATGGGTGCCTTGGTTTCAGGGTGTGGTGTCTCACTCACGGGTCCCGCCCATCTCCGGTGGTTCGCTGCGGGACGTGCTGGGCTCTCTTATTCTCTCTATTGTAGGTGGGACCCACCCTCTGTGTACACCCCCCCTCCCCCGCCCCTTGCTCCGCCTTCTCCTCCGCCCTCTTCCCCGCCTCCTCTCCCTCGCCTCTCGCTCTGTTTGACCACCGCTACCTCCTGCACCATGCGTCCTGCAGCAGCCTCATGCTGAGGGCTGTCCTGCTGTCCCGCTGGACCCACTCCATCAGCACGTGCAGCATGCACACAAACATTCTGGGAGCAACTTCACCTCACCGAGCTGAGAGGACTCGAGAGCCATCAGCTCTGCTGCTTCGGCAAACCGATGGCTCACAGCGTGGACTCTCCTCAGACACAGACTGGTGTCAAGGCTCTTCTGGTTTTTTAAAAGAGAAGGGCCCACTGTACAGTTTTAAAAGAGAAGGGCCCGCTGTACAGTTTTAAAAGAGAAGGGCCTGCTGTACAGTTTTAAAAGAGAAGGGCCCGCTGTACAGTTTTAAAAGAGAAGGGCCCGCTGTACAGTTTTAAAAGAGAAGGGCCCACTGTACAGTTTCATCATCCAAAATATATTTTCTCCATATGGTGCATTATTAATAGAAAATTTTAAAATTGGAACACGAGGCACAGATCTTGTTATGAAAATAAAAAAACACAAATGATTCTAACTGGGTTTTAGAAGTCATGCCTCTTGGCCTGGTCAAATTGTACAAATGGTTTCTGGAGTAAAGGGAGGGTGGGGTTCTTTTTTTCTTATGACCTTCTGATAGCCACAACAGGCTCAGTGACCTGACCAGGAAAACACTGAAGCAGCTTGTATAAAACGCAGCTGACTGATTTGCATCTGTTCTTACCAACCTGCACTATAAGAGCGTTAGAGAAGAAAGAGGATCCTGCTGATATCAGATCTTCCTTCTGCCCTGCTGGTAAACCAGCGTGCAGACTGAGAAGCTTCCGGATTGTGTCCGCTTGTCCAGGTCTGAAATTAACAGAAGAATGAAAGGCTGTGTTTCGCTACAGTTTATAGGGGTTATTTGCTTGTTTACTCAAGCATTCCTTTAGCACAGAAGATTGCGAGTGGGACCGTTTGTAACCTCAGGCATGGATCCAGTGAGACGCGGACGTCCTCGCCCAGTGCCTGACATGCTGAACTTCTCCATCACAGCCGAATGTTTGAGACCTGAACCTCCTCGTTCACACACTACTCACTCAGAGCTGCTTCTCTGCATGACATAAAAACTTCAGTCTGTGGCTCACGGTCATATTTATGTGTTCCAAGGTATGGTAGATGCTGTCTCTCCTTTCTCTCCTTGTCCCTCACTCTGTCTCCTTTTCCCTATGACTGTCACTTTCTCTCTCCCTCTCTCTCTCTCCCTCTGACTCTCTTCCTCTCTCTCTCCCTCTAATCCTCTCCCTCTCTCTTTTCCCTCTGACTCTCTCTCTTTCTCTGACTCTCTCTTTTCCCTCTGACTCTCTCTCTCTCTCTGTCCCTCTCTCCCTCTCTCTCTCCCCCTCTGACTCTCTTCCTCTCTCTCTCCCTCTCTCTTTTCCCTCTGACTCTCTTCCTCTCTCTCTCCCTCTCTCTTTTCCCTCTGACTCTCTCTCTTTCTCTGTCCCTCTCTCTCTCCCTCTCTCTCTTTCTCTGACTCTCTCTCTTTCTCTGTCCCTCTCTCCCTCTCTCTTCCTCTTCTCTTTTTCCAGGTGGAGGACGACTTCAGTTCTCCTGTGGTGGTGTTTAGATTTTCCCCAGACTGCAGTTCGGGTAACTTTACCTTGTTCTCTCTTTTAAATACTGTAGTAATGGCATAAAGGGAATTTTATGGGAAGGCTCATTAATTAGTGATGAAGCTTATTCAAAGCTCTAGGTTTGAAGCTTATGTGCTATAAAGTGATTTTATGAACAAACAAATGTACCTCAAAAACGGAAGCTTTATTTATATTAGTTTACGCTTTTCGTAGCGTCGAGCGGCACTTCTGTGGAGGGCGGTTCTGTGGGGGAGCGAGAGGTCCAGGATGCCCTTAACCGATGGGTGAGCGTGTACCACCCACAGAATCAAACACCACCACCACAAAACAGTTATTCGACAATACATCCACACCCATCTCAGCAGGAGAAGGACGGCGTGGTTGAAAAATCCCACTTAGCATATTAAAATTCTAATGCTTAGTATTATGCAATTCATTATGGACAGAATGTGTTGGACAGTTGTGTGTGTGTGTGCGCTGTCAGCTCGGGGAGCGGTTGGAGCAGCTTGTTCCTGCCAGCGGTGTGGATGTGGTGGAGCTGGAGGATGAAGGCACATGCGTGCGTTTCAGTCCCCTCATGACGGCCGCAGGTGAGACACTTTCCACATGCGGTTTACCATGTTCCACCACATCCGTGTTTTGGTAGAGTCTCACTGTTAACATGTAAAAGCATCGTTAGCTCAGTCTTTAGTGAAAGTGCCTCAGCCTGTCTGCGTTGTCTCTAGCACTCGGGTACATGTTTCAAGTACATTCACACCAGAACAGTTATCTTTTTATTTGTTTCCTGTTGAAAGAATTTCAATCTTCTATATGCAGTGACAATAAGGTGTCATTCATTCAGTCGTTCATTCATTCATAATCTTATGTGTGCATGCTTTTGTGTGTGTACTCACACCTATGTGTACACCTACGTGTGTGTGTGTGTGTGTGTGTAGCGCTGGGTACTCAGGAGGCGGACGTGGTGGTGCTGGTGGAGAGGCTGACGGAGCTGATTCCTTCCCTGAGCTGCACCCTTCGCTTCAGGCAGGACTTCAGGGAGGAGGTGTTCCAGCACGCCGTCCTCTCCTATGTGGAGGATCTGTACTGGGCCGGTCTTGGTGCAGTCAGGTCAGAGAGCACTAACCCTTCCATATTCTAAAGTGAGATCCAAAAGAATATGCTCTGAAGTGAGATCTACAATGTCAGACCCATTGCTCTAAAACAAGCTCTACAGTGTCAGATCCAACACTCTAAAATAAGCTCTAGGTTGTAGGAAGGACCCAAACTCTAGAATCTGCAGAGTGTGAAGTCATGGGGGCTTTGAAATGTGGAAAATGCATTAGATAACTGACCCTGAGCAACCACAGGTATGAACCCAGGAGAACGGACCTTGATGAAGGAAAAAGACATCAGCAGGTGGAAAGGATCAACAGTGACCTGCTGAAAAAACTGAAAGAGCTCAACACAGACCTGGAGTTCTCAACAGGTTAGAGCCTCAGTCGCCGCCTCCAGCTTAACCCATGCTGAACATTTGTTAATAAAACAAACACTTGATATTGCCAGTATGTGTCTGTATGTATACAGTACGTACAGTGAATTACTGAGATTTCACTTTCAGGGCCTGAGTTTGGTGAAGAAGAGAACTGCATATATATCGGGATGGTGCCAGAGGATCTAGATGTGGCGGTGTTAGTGGAAACCATCGCCTCCATTGGCAGGGAGCTTGAGGAGAGTGGGAAGGTGGTGTCTTCCAAGCTACACACATGACAGCAGATTTATTCCTGTAGCAACACAAAGATCATGGGTTCAATAATCAGTGAGAACATGTACTGTTGTACTGATTAAATGCAAGTCCTTCTGGATAGAGTATAGAACTTTGGAGAGAGTATCTATGAAGTCCTGTAAATAAAATCAACAAACAGATTATCAAGGTGTTTATTCGTTGTACAATTATTTAAATTAATGTTAAAGCTGAAGTATTGAATGGTGAGGAGAGGTGTACTGTTATACTAACATACAGTTCTGAATATTTATTTGTTTATTTGACTAGTTGTTGGAGAACATGACAGAAGTTGTCAGGAAAGGAATCCTGGAGGCTGAAGAGCATCTTCGAAGAGCTAATGAGGAGAAGCTCATGGAGGAGGTGTGTGTGGGGTTGGGTGGGTGAAGGTATCTATGTGAGCATCTGAACATGCAACATTATGGACTAGATCTTGGCTTGTTTTAAAACTTTGCTTGGGTCTGCACTACTGCCTCCCCACCTGCAGGGGGTGTTGCGACAGATCCCAATCGTGGGCTCAGTGGTCAACTGGTTCTCCCCGTTCCAGAGCTCTGTGAAAGGCAGAACATTCAACCTGGCTGCAGGTAACCAGTTTACCGAGACTCCATGTCCTGATCTCCTCAGCCACCTGGTCACCACACACTGTTCTGCACGGTTTCCCTGTATTCAACAGAAAGTCATAACCAACTTTTTATGATCATTTCCCAGACATTATGTCCTGCCTAAATCTCTATTTGAATTAAACCATTAAAAAATGGTGGCTGTGGTTTACTCTTACTGAAGCTCAGGATGACCGTACAGATACTACTACTTTAAACATCGTGGTTGAACATTTTTGTTCTTCACAGGTTCTCTGGACACCACAGAGCCCATATACTCCCTGAAGGCCCAGGCTAACAGAGAGGCCGTCTCTGAATCCCCGACTTCTACAGGCAAACGAATGCTCGGTATTCCTGCACCCTTTATACAGAGTACAGTGGAATACTGCTTAAATAATACTACAGTCATTAATGAAAGAAGAGCGTATAAACAAAAACCTGCCCACAGGGCCAATCCTGGGCCATGTTGAACGCAGGACTTTTATGTGACGTCCGCTGGGTGTTTTGTTCACAGGGCAGAAAGCGTTCCGTCGATCCGGATTGCCCACAGATTCGTTCAGTGAGACCAGCTCTGTCTGCCACCTGGACGAGTCTTACAGAGAATCTGTCCCTCCGCCCCTTGGGGACAGTGTGGTGGAAGACGGTGAGGCAGGAGATGGCTCTACGGGGGTCCCGCAGGCATCTCCACCTCCCGAGCTCGCACTGGAGGTCTCGCAGGCAGATGAGGTGTCAGTCTGGACAGTCCAGCGCGTGCCAGAGGGCGAGGAAGCAGAGGAACCAGCCTCTATCAGATAGGAGCACCCATCCCTAAAGCAGCAGCAGCAGCACTCTGGGAAGAGCAGAGCGGGATCCAGGGTCGCTCCCTACGCCTGGATCCGACACCTCAATGCCTTGACAAAGTCACTTTAGGAGTTAGGGTTTATGAAGCAGCTTTAAGTGCAAGTAAAGGAATCTCATCAGAATCATGTTGCATCATGTAGGTCCGTTCACACTAACCAACATCACTCAGATCTGATTAATTGTTCTGGCTGTGAAGTTCTGCATCACTCCTTCAGTTTAATGCCCTGAGAGTTTGAAAGTTTCCTCATTCGGTTTAAGTTCATGTTATGTGTTTTGTTTTTTTTGTTTTTGTTTTTTTTACACTTCACAGTGCTAGCATCATCTTTATTTCACGCTTCCAAGTATACTTCATTTGCATAACTTAAAGGGTCTTGTTGATGTTTACTTTTGTCATTAATAACTTTAAACATCTTTTAAATGTGTTTGATTGCTTGTTTGCCTAAAAGAGGCAGGTTGGTTTGTATGCTTATGCTCACCTTGTAGCCAAGGTACACGACTCGCACAGCTACTTCTAATCAGATGAAAGCCTTAGTGTGTTTATTTGTACTGTAGCTCATAACGTAATCAGAAGGACGTTTATTTATTCTACAGAATTTGTTCGGGAAAGGCAGCAGACTATTTCTCGATAGGGGTTTCCAATGGTTGTAACTCTTCTCCTGTACTTGTAACTGTGAAATCAAACTATAACCTGATAATGTTCATCCCCCAGTTGTAGCTGTTCTGATGTCCTTGAGATGGCAGTTGTTACTTTATAGTTATTATAGATGCACTTACTGCAATGAATAGACATGGGGGTGGGTGGAGGGAGGTGTGTGGGTGGAGGGAGGAGCTGCATTGTGTGTTTTAATGTTTACCAAGGATGACCGTGGAGGGTCCAGACTGTTTATGGTAGCTAATATTGTTTACACTGTTGATTTTGGTTCTTTGCACTAAAGTCATTAGTGAGGTTTCTCTTGGGATGAGGCATGTGTGCATGTCTGTCGGAGGAGCAGGTGGGGTAGATGAGACAGGTGGGGTAGATGAGACAGGTGGGGTAGATGAGACAGGTGGGGTAGACAGGACAGGTGGAGGCCTGTGAGTTTCTGGGATGCTGTCATGTGCAGCATGCTCAGAAAGCCCCAGGTGACATTTACTGTATGATTTCTGCTTTGTTGTGTCCATGTGTGATATTCATTCTCACACTCACTGAATGGCACCTGTATATTGTATGAAGTATGGATTTCATATGAAGTATAGATCTCCTTCCATGAATATATATTTGACTCAACTCTTAATCTTGGTTAATCACACCTTAAACACCTGTTGATTTTTAACATTAAGTGCATTTATCCTTGTTCTTCCTTGATGAGTCATATTAATACTGGGTTATGTTGCAAAGCAGCAGCTCTGTCTTTTTGGTGCAATAAATAATTGGGATTTTTCTTGTGGCAGACACTGACTGACTTAAAATATGAAATATTGCATAGTAGATTAGTTTTTGTAATCATATGAGCTTTTCCAAAAAAGCAAGTCTGAGAATTATAATAAAGAAGATGCTAAAGCTAAAATCTGTGGGGGTGTGCTCTTTATTATTTGTCGAATGTGCTGATTTGTAACCAAATCATTACAGGTCAGTTTCCCAGATGTGAATTAAGACTAGGACTAGGTTTAGGTCGAATCCAGGCATCACATCTATGCAACTAGGCCTACTTTTGTAGACAATAAGTAAAGGAACATACAAGGCTTCTTCCTGCTTCTATCCTGGACTCTGTTTAAAGATCTGTGCTTCTGATCCTCACATACCAACCACAGTTAAAACAGATAAAACCAGACAAAAACCAAAGTATGATCTAAAAGGGCAGTTTTATCTATGCAAGGCTCCTCAGTAGCACTGCTTGGAGCATGTTCAAGGATGCTGTTTCTTACGGGGATAAAACAGACCTGGAGGAACGTAATATCTGTCACTGGTGACAATGAGTGTGGAGACAATATCACTACACAACCAATCCAGAAGCCCTGGCTGAAAGTGAAGGTCCATTTCCTGCTCAAGACCTGTGAATATAGATTAGTTTTACATTGTGATTATGTGAGAATAGTACTAAGAGCAGCCAGGAACCAGCATGAAGTTCACCTGTATCCATTACGCTACACTCTCACCTGCTCTGGACATGTTTCTATGCCTGTTTTGAAGTATCCAACACTGAAAAAGCAACCATGCCTGTGGTAGAAGCTACTCAGCAAACTTCACTCACTTGAACAGATCTCTTCACCTTGCACACCCACAACTGTCACCAAACAACTCTGCAACAACATCATTAAGTTTGTAGATTATGTTTTGGTCGAGGGACACATTACCAACAATGATGAGACTGCACACATACAGGAGAGGAAGCAGCTGGAGTAAGGGTTAAGCTAATGTACCATCTTGGCCAGTTCCTCTACATGTACGAACACGTTCTTCATGTACGCAGTTAAGACAGTCGAACAGATCTGTCACAGATCCCATATATTCAAATTGAACTGCTACTTCAGCCCTAGTCACTTTACATTTGAGATTACACTCTACCATCAACATGCAGAATAATAGACATAACAGAATAATAAAACAACGACCCATAGATTCTTTGTTGATTGTTTATTCAGTTATATGGTTGTATAGTTTATTATATGGTACAATAACTGCGATTTTTAAGATCTACTTGTATTTGCTGCTGGCTCAGGTTTGTGATCAGAAGCACAGTTTGACTTAAAGATAGAACAATATTTAATTAAGCAAAATAAATTTGGAAAAAGTTCACGCAAAACTTATTCTGTACTGACTAAACTCTATATTAAACGAATTACACTTTATATTAATCTCTTACTATACACAGGAACGACAAGAGGTCGTTTTCAAATTTACACCTTGGTGTTTTTTTCTTTCGTTCTCGTCTACGTCAGTTCTGTTTTACGTCGTTACCCAATAAGATCCACCGTGTATCGAACAGCGCTGAATTACTTCCGTTGAAATTTGGAAATGTAGTTTTGCCGTAGGAACCTTTTGCATATGTGTAAGGGACGTGGACAGTAAGAGTACAACAATTCCCAGAATGCTCCTTGATGTTTCTCCCTTTGGTTATGAGATTCGTCAGCACACACGAGGATTCATTCAGAGTGCTGAGTCGAGTCTCCCTTTCTCTCGCCCCTTGCCGAGCGAGACCGGTTGTTTAATTCAGGAAAACGGGGGAAAAGGCCACACATTAGGAAGAGAAAGTTTTAACGATTCAAGGGAGTGACCTTAACCACGGCTTGAGGCCGGACTAACAAAACCAAGTTCGTTGCCAACTATCGTGTGTCCCCCATAACACTTCTGTAAAAATATCTACCCACGATGGATCCAGCAAGAGATACTGCCCCCGATTCTTGGGAACAGGAGGACGATGGCGAGGCCCCGGTCGACGTGCAACTTCAAGATGCTTTCATCGGCCTTAACGTGAACGCCAAGCCGTTTATTCCAAATGTGAACGCCGCTGAATTTGTCCCAGGCTATCTCCAGAAGGGGCCCACGGAAAGCATCACCTCCGCCGGTCAGTTCCGAGTCACGTTTACATTTTGTCCGCTCATCACCCCCTGATACCTTCGCCACCGAGCTAGGCTAACCCTAGCAAGCTAACTCGCTAGCCAGCCAAGTTCTACGAGTTTTATCACGGGGAAGCTATAGCTAACCAGCTAGCCGCACATTGTTAGCATCGGTGCTAACCTTACTTTCGATCGGCGCAGTTAAGCGGAAACGTACCGTTTCGTGTCGAGGCGAGTCTGATAACTCGCAAGTCAGTGCGGTGTAAAACAACTTTAAATATTCTTCACTGGCTGCTAAAGACTAACGGTGGCTAAAAACCCAGTCACACGTGTTGATGTCAGCTATGGTTAGTTTTCACCGTAGCAGCGCGAACAAGTCGCCGAAAATTGTTGTCCAAAGCAATATTTATAAATGTTTCTTTTTGTAAACGCATCTGTTTTAGGTTCCTGGTGAGTACATTTAAAAATTAAATCGTAAAAAGTTGAAAGCGCAGTTGGTGCTCTTGTTAGCTTAGGTCTTAGCTAGCGATAACTGGCTAGCTAATGCCAATATCATATGACTGTAACGTAGTTTTTGTCAGGGCATGTGGAGTTGGTACAATTATTATTCTGTGTTGTTGGCATTATATTACACTCCCTTAATTGGTTAAAGATACAGAACTGGTCACAGAGCTCCTGCTTCGACTGCCTGTTGTGTTCAAAGGCCTTCTCACCCCTCTACTAAATAGGTATGGGTGAGCTGTAGCTGACCAGAAGACAGCCATCTTCTGTTATTCTAGTTAAAATGTATAACAAGACTGTCAGCTCGGACTGCACTTCAGATTCGCTGTCAGTGAGCATTTCAGCCCGGCTGAGTATTGAATATGCACACATGCAGGGCGGCTCGTTTCATAGCCCGTGTGTGGTGGTGTGTGGTGTGGTGAGCTGTCCGGTTTACGGTGTGGGGCCTGTTCCCAGCATGGCTCATTGTAAGGATCAAAACAGTGGACATGCTGCCGAGGTCTTCGGCGTGGGGAAGGCCAGGGTAGCCTTGTATATCCAACCTCGTCTCTGCAAGCTAAGCCATGAAATAAAAAGTCTCATGAATTTTAAAATGTTTCCTGTGGGTAACCAGTTATTTTTGGTTTGGAAGGACAGTTTGATATGGAAGATACAACAGCTGTGTTTAAAATGGTTTTAATAACCTTCTCATGGAGGGCATGTGATCGTGGCAGCGTGTCGCTGATGGATGCACATTATTTCTGTATTTGCTCACTCTTGGGGGAAGTAATTAATTTTAGTCTTTAATGTAACGCTTACAGGTGTGGCCTCGCTGTGATCCAAGCTCTGAACTTCACGTTTGTTGACCAAGTGATTTATGCTTGGATTGATGACCTGTGTTTTTTTCATGTTTTTATTCACAGTTCCTGAAAAAGATGCTAGTATAGAAGTGTCGGAACCCAATGGTAAGTCAAATTGTCACATTCAGTATTCAGTAAGGTCTTTTTCAACTTACAGTTTGGAAGCAGATTTAAAATAACTGATTAACTGATTATTCTGTCAAGTTCCTTTTGTGGTGGTGGTGGTGGGGGGGTGTAAGTCCTTTTTCAACTATCCTTTGGGCAAACGATACAGGATATTGACCTCCTTACATTTTCAGAATGGTTGACCTTTAGTTTAATGAAATCTCTCAATCCACTCCTTGATACCTATTAAATGGTCCATAACACACATGAACCGAGACATTTAGTATACCTGGGACAGGTGAGCTGGGATCTAGCAAACTGGGAGGGGTGTGTGGGCGGGGCCAGAGGTGTGGGTTAACGCTGCTTTACCACGTCACACTCTGCCTGCTGTTGAGTGGAGTGTGTTGTTATGACCATGGCTTAGATACGAATGATCAGCTCGTCCAGAAAGGGCTACCCACACATGCAGCGGCAAACACGCGACGGTGGGTTTGCAGGTAAACAGCCAGGTGTCATGATCAGGCGTGTCGTGGTGACTCGTGGTGTTTGTTGCCACAGCAGCTCCACCCGTGGAGAACGGAGACACTGAGCTGTCGACAGAGGACACCTGGGAGCGGAAAGGTTGTGAGGTCAGCGAGGCGGAGCCAGGAGGCGGGCCCACGGGAGACGGAGGTCCTGCCGAGGAAGATTCGCCACAAGAGGAAGGGACGGAGGAGGACGAGGAAGTACCGACGCCAAAAATGGCCCCCGCCAAGCCAGACACCCCCAAGAAGGAGCATGTCAATGTGGTGTTCATCGGCCATGTCGGTGAGTGGTGGAGGTTGGAATGTGGGATGACTAGAAGCTCTTTATAAGCCTCTAGTCAGACCATGCAGACAAAAGCCTTAAAATACATTATATACCTGTTTCAGATTGTAGAGATGCATTTTTGGAAGAAAACTGGGAAAATGCAGCCTAACGACGGGGTTCCCACGGAATTTGGAAAAGCTTTAGTGTTTGTGATTTGGAAAATCGACAATAGGGAAGTTGGAGACCAGAGTTGAGCATGAAATGTTCGTTATCAGTCATTGCACTTGAGTTGCAGCTTCTGTGTGCTAGCTACTGTGTTTGTGAACCACTGAGGTTGTAGATTTTGGCTTTATTTGCATTCCCGTCCATTAAAGATCAGTTTCGTTCTGTGCTTAGCTTATGCGCAGCAAATGCTAAGCACATTATGTTTAATGAATCAAAACCATCAGCCTGGAAGTCCTTGAAGTGGAGTGTGAATCCCATAATAAGGGCAAACGGTGCCATTTGAGTGGAGTTGTTCTCCGCTGCCTTACGCTTGGAACGAAAGCAGCACGTTCAACACGACCCTGGAACCGTCTGCTTTCCCTGGTGAAATCGGAGTAAAAATGCGCTCGACAGGTGGTTATTTAACCTGTAAAGCAATAAATAAACTCGCATCCAGTGGAAGTTTCTGGGCTTCAGCGTTGAGAATGTTAGGTTTGTTTGTTTACATGCCAGACCTGCTGGGGGTCCCTTCAGTGTTGAGAGGAGCTGCACTGTTGTGCCACAGAAAGCTGCTTTGTGATGAGGGACATCAGGCTATAGATGTGCTAATGAGGAGGTTGGCTTGAGAATTTGGCTTGAATGAAGGCCAGGAGCCCATATAAGATTCAGTTAATGTACTGTGTGGAAATGGTCAGTTATTTTAAGCACCTCCTCCCAACAACACCGAAGCTCAAATTCGAGCCACTCAGTTTTAAGCAGTTAAAGCAAAATGTTTTTATTCAGTTTGTTTGGGTATATTGGGATTTTAGCTTCCTGTTTTCTTTGAAAACCTTCTCTTCGTTTTTAAACACACCTACTATCTCACTACAGTACAGTGCTGTCGCTCACCTCGTTTTTTTTTCACCATGATCTGCACAAGTTAAACGGCAGGATTAGCTGGTCTGTGTGGTGTTGCTTTGTCCTGTGTGTCTGTATAGAAGCATGTGATCTCTTTATTACGTTCCTTTTGATGGTCTCCAGTGGCATGATGTGTAACTCCTGTATTATGGATCATTTCCTGAACACATGACAGCACTAACACTTTCATATCTTGGAGTCCGGGCAGAAAGGCCTCTCAGAGCGGCGCTGAGTAGTCAGTTCCACCTCGTTTATCTGACCACACTCACGCTTTATCTCCTATCCTTCCAGATGCTGGCAAATCAACCATAGGGGGTCAGATCATGTGAGTAGCTGTGTCCTTACTGATGATGTGTTTCTTACACGAGGAGGTGGACCTCCCTGTTGGGCCCCTGGCTGGTAGTTTTCTTACAGCCCTGATGTGTGCTCCTCCCTGCCAGGTATTTGACAGGCATGGTGGATAAACGCACCCTGGAGAAGTATGAGAGGGAGGCAAAGGAGAAGAACAGGGAAACTTGGTAAGCCTGGTAATGATGTACTTGGTAAACCTGGTAATGATATACTTGGTAAGCCTGGTAATGATATACTTGGTAAGCCTGGTAATGATGTACTTGGTAAGCCTGGTAATGATGTACTTGGTAAGCCTGGTAATGATGTACTTGGTAAGCCTGGTAATGATGTACTT
>JAOYMR010000001.1:27781707-27792593 GCA_025802075.1 Tenebrosternarchus preto
ATGATATACTTGGTAAGCCTGGTAATGATATACTTGGTAAGCCTGGTAATGATATACTTGGTAAGCCTGGTAATGATATACTTGGTAAGCCTGGTAATGATATACTTGGTAAGCCTGGTAATGATATACTTGGTAAGCCTGGTAATGATGTACTTGGTAATGATATACTTGGTAAGCCTGGTAATGATATACTTGGTAAGCCTGGTAATGATATACTTGGTAAACTTGCTGCTGGGTCTGTTAGGTTTCTCCACACAGTATACAAGTACGTGGTGTAACCTTAGAACAAACTGTATATGTGGCAAAGTTACAAAAAGTTGATTATTGTGATACCATAAAAAAAAAAAAAAGCAAATGGTTTGAGCACATCACTGTTTTAGGAGGTGTGATTTGTGAGGCCACGCCTTTGTTGGGGGAGGGCGGGTCGTTTAATGGCCGTGTCCTGCCCAGGTACCTCTCGTGGGCGCTGGACACGAACCAGGAGGAGCGGGACAAGGGCAAGACGGTGGAGGTGGGAAGGGCGTATTTCGAGACGGAGAAGAAACACTTCACCATCCTGGATGCCCCAGGCCACAAGAGCTTTGTGCCCAACATGATTGGCGGGGCGTCCCAGGCTGACTTGGCCGTGCTGGTGAGTCATGGTTGTGAGAAGTGGCTGAAGGACAGCTGGGAGTTTAACGTCACCGCTTCACTGTGTTGAACATGGAAAGCTCTCTGTTCAGAGCTCTGGAAACTTCATCACATCATTTTGTCTGTTTCCTTTGATCCCTCCCCCCCTCCCTCACTAGTCATCTTGGCTTAATTGTATACCAGCCATTAGAGGGCGCTGTTTGAACACAGATCAGTCATAACTTTACAAGAGAGGGATAATGAAACTATTACAAGGGTTTTTTTTAATCAGAAATAAAGCCTTCAGTCCCAGTGCAAGTGGGCTGGGCGGGGCCGCGCTGGCTGGGCGGGGCCGACGTGTGGTTACACCGGATGGCTGAATGAAGCCCTTCTCCTCCCTGTCCTGCTCAGGTGATCTCGGCGCGGAAGGGTGAGTTTGAGACGGGCTTTGAGAAGGGAGGGCAGACGCGAGAGCACGCCATGCTGGCCAAAACTGCAGGGGTCAAACACCTCATCGTTCTGGTTAACAAAATGGACGACCCCACTGTGAACTGGAGTCTGGAGAGGTGAGGGAAGGCAACCCCCACCCCCCGTCATAATGGTTTCACCTGCAACTTAGTCTTTATCTGAGGGTTGTCATGGAGAATGACTGATGCCATTGCTTAAAAATGCTTACATTCATTGACTGTCCACAGATATGAGGAATGCAAAGAGAAACTGGTGCCATTTCTGAAGAAGGTCGGCTTCAACCCCAGGAAAGACATCCACTTCATGCCTTGCTCAGGGCTGACCGGTGCCAACCTGAAGGAGCCTGCGGAACACTGCACTTGGTACACGTAAGTGGGGCGTGGCTTAACCGTGCTGATGAGGCCCCTGCCCAAGGTCATCCAGCTTAGCTTCATCGTCAGGGCAACGGGTCTTTCTGGGTCACTGGTGGCGTGTGCTAGCGTAGAATCGGAAGGAGTCGTCTTATATGTGCAGAAACCCAGCAGCTTCTCACTGGCCCTGGTGAGGCTGGTGTTTCTTCAGTCCCCTGCTTGTTTCTCGGTCTGCACACGGGCTGCGGTGCGGGAGCCTCAGGAGACCCACAGCACGACTATGTGGACGAAGACTTCACCTTTTGGTCCCTCCTGGGATCTCTGTTAAGAACTTAAATATCTCTCTTCCTGTGTTTATAGAGGGTTACCATTCATTCCACATTTGGACAGTCTGCCAAATTTCACCAGATCCAGTGACGGCCCAGTGAGGTTACCGATTGTAGATAAATATAAGGTGAGGAGGTTGATCTGTCTGCTTTGTACGTGTCTCACATGTGTACGTTCTTTAATTATGATTGGTATGATGGTTTCCTTTTAATGTACTGTAGTAGGCGCTATTGATCACATTGTGACTGGTTTGATGAGGTTTGGTGTTTTTTTTTTTTTTACTGCTCTTCAGGACATGGGAACCGTAATTCTTGGGAAGTTGGAGTCAGGATCCATCAGCAAAGCTCAACAGCTTGTGATGATGCCCAACAGGGTGAGGTTATCTACACCAGACCACACCTA
This sequence comes from Tenebrosternarchus preto, assembly GCA_025802075.1. NCBI lineage: Eukaryota > Metazoa > Chordata > Actinopteri > Gymnotiformes > Apteronotidae > Tenebrosternarchus > Tenebrosternarchus preto. The sequence continues at coordinate 27,783,864 of JAOYMR010000001.1, forward strand.
CACAGCAAACGCCCATCTCTGCCCTGCTTGTTGTAGCTGTTCTACATGATGGCTGAATGTATGTGAACTTTCCCCCTCGTTGTGTGTGGGCGTGGCTTGGTGTGTGGGTGTGGCTGTGCAGCATACGGTGGAGGTGCTGAGTCTGCTTTCAGATGACGTGGAGACGGATGATGCGGGGCCTGGTGAGAACTTGAAGCTTCGGCTCAAGGGCATCGAGGAAGAGGAGATTCTGCCCGGCTTCATCCTCTGCACCCCGGAGAACCTCTGCCACTCCGGACGCACCTTCGACGCCCAGGTGAGAAGAATGTGTGTGAGTGTGATCTCTGTAAGAATGTGTGTGAGTGTGATCTCTTTCTCTAAGCACTTTTTTTGTCTGTACTCTTGATCGGTTTTTCAGATAGTCATCATTGAGCACAAATCCATCATCTGCCCCGGCTACAACGCAGTTCTTCATGTTCACACGTGCATCGAGGAGGTGCAGATCACGGTAAAGCTGCCGCCAGTCGCCTGACATTGACGTGATGCCACTCCAGTACCTTCAGGAGGCTTTAATTCATCAGTCTCTTGTGTTTGTTTATATCTTTTATTATGTATGTACACTGGGTGTGACACAGTATATTGTGAACAATAGTTGTGCTCTGTGTGTGTTTGTGTGTTCGTTCTGTAGGCCTTAATCTGTCTGGTAGACAAAAAGACGGGAGAGAAGAGCAAGACGCGACCACGCTTCGTCAAACAGGACCAGGTATGCATCGCTCGTCTGCGCACTGCTGGGACCATCTGCCTCGAGACCTTCAAAGACTTTCCACAGATGGGCCGATTCACCCTGCGGGATGAAGGTGGGCGTTCTCTCTACAGACACGCCACAGTATTGATCTGTGTTCCAAAATTCATGATTGACCTCACAAAATGCTGGTTAGTTAAAGTGCTGGGTGTGAACACTTAAACCAGATAGAAGGTTCAGTTCCACAGTGCTGCTGCCGACCGTTGGGTCACAGTTCCAGAGATCGTCCTGCTGTGGCCTCTCTCTCTAGTTTTTTCTTTGCACCGTTTTAGAATGATCCTTCTCTTGTCTCCTTTAGGGAAGACCATCGCCATTGGTAAAGTGTTGAAGCTTGTTGCCGAGAAGGACTGAAACCACTGCATGGGTGTTGTGGATCAGCTGAGCAAAGCTGGGGGATGGGTGTTGCCGTAGCAACGCGACCCATGGCCTTCTTGCCATCTCTCCAACCTGCCTCCCGAAGACCAGCTCAAAAGAAAACAAAACAAAAAAAACCCTTCTTTAAATAAAAAAACAAACCACAACAAAAAAAAAAACACAAAACATCGTTTTTAAGCAGATGAAAGTTCAGTCCACACGTGTCCAGCTTTCTCATATTGAGAGCTCAGTGATGCCATTTTGTTTCGATTCGCCCTTGTTTTTTCACCAGCGTCTCGACTGCGGCAAGAGGCGTAGCTCTTTTCTACCTTTTCCCTTTTTAAAAAAAGGTTTTGTTTCTTTTTTTCTTTTGTTTTCCTGTCAGAGAAATATAGTGGCAGCAGATTCCATTAAAATATGTGGACCAGAGTGCTTGTGTATCATAAATGAGTTGGGAACAGTAAAGTCTGAATGATTAACTGGTTGAAATCAAACTGTTAATATCCTGGTTCTGTGGCTGCTTTTCTCACTTTTATTTTCTCAATGTTCTCACAGATTACCCGGGCCTGCTCACGTGTTATTACACTTCTATGACAATAAAATATTGAATTGGGGAAATTATACGATTACTGTGGAATGGACTAATCTTCATTACCTGAGTGTGTATAACTACTTGGTAGAGATGCTAGATGGACGTTGATCATCAGCTGTGTTGTGAACAGGAATGTGTGTCATTGTATGGATGAATGAATTTGTCTTTCTGCTAAGGTATTTTAAGTGTGATGGTAGTATGACCAATATGTTAACTGGCTACCAGCATGTCAAATATACTTGAATTCATTCAGTTTTGGAATGAGGTTGTCTGTAGTGCGGATCAGATTTAAATATGAAAACCATTCCATCCTACTTTAGTGCTGGCTGGTTTAATTCATCCACAGACCCTGGTTGTGTTTAAAGAGGAACCTGCTGGTAGTAAAAGTAAATAAGTGTCCCCTGAACTTCAACCTAGTTGAACGCCACCATTCATGTGCTCAGTAAGGCAGTAGAGACCCCTCCTGCAGCCCTCATACTGGGGTACTGCTGGGGTACCTGTTCAGCTCGTCCTGTGGGTCGAGTGGGTTCCCTGCTCCGTCACCTAACTCAACCCTAGCTGACCACTCCAGTGGAAGTGTTGCTGAGTAGGGAAACCAGGAAAGCGCCCAGCTGGTGGATGTTAAAGTTACAGCAGCCTGCTGCGCTGCCTGGGTCTGCTTTAAGGACCAGTCACGCTTACATCTCATTACTGGTCACATTACTGCCAACTTCACTTCTTATGTGAACATTAAAAAAGTGTGTAGTTTGTCTCTAGTGAGATCTGCAGCTTTAATGGTGGTATACTTAAATGTATCTAAAGGGATGTGGCTTATATAGACCTAAAAAATCACCAGTTAGTTGTTTCTGTGGTGAAATGACCAAAGGTATATTGGATACTTTTGTCCACAGTAATTCTAACCAGTAAATCTGCCATGTTTGACAGGACCTGTAGACCACTCTAAGTGTCAGCTGTAATGTAAAGTTCAGAAGTGTAATCTACAGTAAACGTACTAGATTACAGGATTCTGTCTCTCTTTCTATTCTATTGAAATATACTATCCATATAATATGTATTTTTAACTTTTCTATTTAAACTTTGATAATAACATGAACATTTTGGTCACTTACATCACAAAGGAAATGTTCATCCCAGACCCAAGCGCTGACAAGTCATTCTGCAAAAAAAGCAGCACTGGTGTGTGTGTTCTGCACACTGGTACGTGTTCTCACATATCTCTCATACCTTCGAGATGTTCTCCAACATGGCAGTGGTCTTGGCAATGAAAGAAGACAGAAGCAAAGACGTCTGTGACACCTGAGTGCGAGGTTTTCCAACGTGCCGTGAAGAATTGCCGTAGCTACGGCAAGCCTCAGCTCGCTTTAAAAAAAAAAAACTGTGTTTGGCCCAGGCACAGCTCTGTCTGCTGTATGTCACCCAGGCACAGCTCTGTCTGCTGTGTGTCACCCAGGCACAGCTCTGTCTGCTGTGTGTCACCCAGGTGTGCAGCATCTCCTGTGAGCTTGCACCTCTGTTCCTGGCTGTGGGACTGATGTGGATTCCTGTCATGAGCAGAGGATGGTGCATACAGCCATTAAACCAGCCTGGGCATGAGAGATGACTTCATCAAGAGCAGGACATTTTGTCCTGTCCTGGAAGCCTCGGTGGACACACGCCCCGTGCACTTACCACACTTTATCCTGTCCTGGAAGCCTCGGTGGACACACGCCCCGTGCACTTACACACTTTATCCTGTTGTATGACATTAAAATATCTTGCACTTGTGACTAAGAGAATAAAAATCTTTGGTAACTGGGTCATTTCACCGATGTGTTTTGATAGAGAGGCAGATACAGGATCACTGACGCTTTTATTATGCCGTTAGATCAGACGCTTAATGTAAAATCTGTAGTTTCAATAGCTGACATCTAAAAGAAATATATATAATATCCACAGATAATTACAGCAATATTTTATATTTTTTGGAAGTCTAATTTCAAATGACCCAATAGGATCTGCCATCATACACTTTTTTTTTTCTTTCTAAATCTGCTTATGGTCATACATCACCTCCCTGTCTTCACACCTCCTTTTGGGTGAAAACAAACGTTAAAAAAACACCCTCTCCAAATTGGGAAAAAGAGTAGAATCATTTTTTAAGTTTAAATAAAAGAAAACGTGACAGGTGTCACAAAAACATTACTTGGTGATTCAATAAAGTTGTACATGTCAAAATTCGGTACAGGCCACCGAATCGGATCGTTCGTTCACTTAGATAGAGTGAACGGGAGCACACGACCCCTGTTATCGTTCGTTATTATACATATTTATGCTATTGGCAAAGACCTCGGAATTCGTATTTACCGCCAGTCAAATCAGAGGCGCTGCTTTCACCCCCAAAGGGGCTGTGGTATTACGCAAGGACCAAGTCCCGGATGTATTTCTTCTCCTAGATACCCTCCTGCCCCCAGTTGGTAAATGTGCTTAGGATAGACGGCTAACCCTACTGGACAAACTGAGACATGACATGGGAAACGTCTGAGAACGAATGACCAATAAACTGCTTTCAAGAATGACGTGTCATTACAAATTAGCCAATAGCAATCGTCTTCGAGTCATCCTGGAACGAATAAGGCTGATTCCGAGTAAAGTAAAAATGCGCTGATTTGCTGATCTCCAACTAATATGTTCGCGGGGATTCCCGCTGCACATGACTTGTAGATCACAACATCACGCGGTTTCTGTTAGTTTAACGCACCCATAGTTTTGTGGAAAAGTGAACGAAGGGAATTTCTATTGTCTTAGCCAAGTCTTTCGCTATCGGACATCGTTAATCTCGTTTTCTTAGTCTGGTCAGTTTACCACCATCAAGCCACAAACCGGAGGAGTAAAAGCAACCGCTGAGACGTCCAGTCAAGTTGTGTTAACTGAGGTAGGGGAAGGAAAAAATCCCCAAAGTTTAAGTTAACTTTCGGTAAGTTGTTAGCGAGCTAACGTAGCCTACCGGCTCTTTGGCCCGACGAATATCGTTAGCCAGCAACATAGTTAGATAACTTATAGATAGGGTAACTCTCTTTTTATCTGGAGAATTGTATATTAGATAGTTGGATTAGCGCACGAAAGGCGTGGTTTAACGTCGCTTCGTTATTTTCACAGTTTCCTCTGGATTAAGGTGAAGTAAAAGTTTTGTTGACGACATATTTCCACGTCTCCTCACTCTGTGGGCCAGCTGCCCCCACCGGGGTAGATCGGGTAGCTAGCTGAAGATGTCATAGTCGTTAGCGAGCTAGCTAGCTAGAAAAACCTCTTTCAGCACATCAAAACTTGTGGCTACCGTTACGTAAATCACTGGCTCGCTGAGCTAATGATGATCTGGGGAAGATAAAATGACATGAGATTTTGGAGCTAGCCTAAACTTTAAAATGCTATAGCTAGATGGCTACATAAGGTAATCGATTTGAAGAATGTTATTGACATGCATCGCCTGCTCGGCACTTCAAAAATGATTACCCTCTGGGATTTGGTCATTTTAAACTTACAGCTAGCTAGTTAATACCACCAAGTTAATTACTGTCTGAAAAGTGCAATCAGTTTTGATTTGCTAACATAGGTTCTGTCGAGCTGAGACGAGCTTTTGGTCCATATATCTGGTCCCGGACAGCAATGGGTGACTCGGAACCACCTGCGTTTTCGACCGTGGAAGAGGAGAGGGATTACTGGAAGAAACGTGCTGTCGAGCACCAGCAGAGGTATGGGCACACGCCTGTCGTCGCTCGGGTCTCGCTTCCAGGCGCGCGTGTTTGTAAACTAACGCCGGGTTCTGCGCTCGCGCAACACCCAGGGCCGACGTGGCTCAGGACGAGCTGCAGGAGTTCCAGCAGATGAGTCGCGACTACGAGGTGGAGCTGGAGACCGAGCTGAAGCAGTGCGAGGCGCGCAACCGCGACCTGCTCACGGCTAACAACCGGCTTCGGATGGAGCTCGAAACCTATAAGGTACTGCGACCGAGCCTTTAGGCGCGTGGATGATTTGCAGCGCTGTATAACGGGAAATGCTACATTTCAGTTGATCGGCAACTGATTTGAAAAGGACATTAGTTTATTGATTTCATCACCCATCGACCCGTTCGCTTCTTTTCGTGTCTCTGTGCGACTCGATTTGAATCAGAGTGGCACAAATGGATAGAGCGGCTGAGCTGAGTAACCAGAGCTCTGCCCAGAAAGTCAGTGTTCCCTGGGAATCTTCGTAAATGTGTGCGTTTTAGCACGCAGGATCTCGCTGTAGGGGATGCAGGAACACAGTCACGCATTCATTAGTAGACAACAGCCCTGATTCAGGCACAGGGAGGCAGCTGATGCCCTAAGCAGACTTGTACTGACAACAGACACGTTTCTTTAAACACGTCTGTAGAAGAAGAGCCGTATCAAACTATCGGTATGGAGTGCGTACTCTCACGTACGTCCCGAGTTTGTGTTATAGCTATTCGGAGGAACTTTGCCCTATACAATAACAAAACGTGTGAGTTATGGTGGATATGTAAATAGGGAAAATGTGATGTAACAGACGACACGAGGAACTTGGACAAATTTGAAATGACAGTTGGAATGTTCGGACTTTTGAAAATGCATGATACGTGAGGAATGAAGTGCCGAGCGCCCCCTGCTGGTCAACGACCATTATTTTATTATTTTATGCCTTGGTTAAAATTTGTGTTTGAGCTCGTAGCAATTGCAGGCACACTACCGAATCACAGACGAGCTGTAACCTTTTACAGGGCGAGTGAGATAATAGTGGAGGGAAGTGTCTTAAGTGTTGTAGTGTGTGGTTTGGGATGGAGCTTTTGCTTTCTGATCCTCCAGGAGAAGTATGAGATGCAGCACACTGAGGCCTACAGACAGATCTCCACTCTGGAGGGAGAGCTGGCAGAGACCACTGCTATCAAAGACCAGCTGCAGAAGTACATCCGGGAGCTAGAGCAGGCCAACGATGACCTGGAGAGGGCCAAGAGGTGAATGCTGGCTGCAGTCGCTTGGGTGCATTGGGCTTCAGAGCACAGCTCCTCTGCATCTGTCCGCATTCACTTACAGAAGCCCATTTTTATTTGTGCATTTCTCTTCAGTGTGTCTGTGGTTTTATGATTTGTTGTTCGGAGGCAAGCTGTAGCGGAATGTGGCACCTTAACCCTGTGGACCCGTCCTTGGTTTCTTAGGGCCACCATCATGTCCCTCGAGGACTTTGAGCAAAGAATGAACCATGTGATTGAGCGGAATGCTTTCCTGGAGAGCGAGCTGGATGAGAAGGAGAACTTGCTGGAGTCTGTCCAGAGGCTCAAGGACGAAGCTCGAGGTGAGGCTGCGCACGGCTCACCAAAATAACGCTCATTATCATGATATTGACTTTGTAATCCTGATACCACAGGAGGCTACAGAATGCAAATGAACCATTTAACAAGTCACAGTAGATTTTGTGTCGTGTTGAGCACCCTGACCAATCATACATGTTGTTCTTGGGATGCTTTAATGTGTTTGAATCATACATCCCTATCTTAACCAGGCCATCGATGGCTCTCCCCTGTGTTTTTAATACATTGCAAAGCCTGTCGTAATATGTAACTGTGTAACTGTCTTGTGGTATTTTGTTCAGATCATGCATACATTTAGAAAGTTGGCTCCATCACTGGCTCCATCACTGGGGTGGGGTGTGTGTGTGTGTGTGTGTGTTTATTTATTAGTGACTTTGTTTCATGGGGTTCTTTTTTTCTTTCTTAGGGGGAAAAGGGTCTTGTTGTGCAAACAGTGTGTCCGTGTTTACTTGTGCTGGGGCAGACATGGCTGGGTTTGTTTGACTCTGAGCTTGGGCTGTTGTATTGTTGGTGTTTTTTTTTTTTTTTTTTTCTGTGTGGATTTATGACTGTGCCCTTCTGTCTGACTTTGTTCGTTCGTTGTGTGTGTGTGTGTGTGTGTGTGTGTGTGTGTGTGTGTGTGTGTTCTGCAGATCTGAGGCAAGAGCTGGCTGTTAAGCAGAAGCAGGAGCGGAAGCCGTCTCGCAGCCTCTCTGTGGATGGAGAGAAGGCGGAGACGACCCCTGCACGCATCTCCGCTCTAGCCACGCCTCCTCTTCTTGCCACACCCCCAAGACCACCAGGCTCTGGGAGTGCTTTCAACACACCCCCATCATCCTACAGCAGGAGTGAGCACATGGACACACACACGCATACACTTTCTAACACACTGCAGTAGTCCATGAGTTTACATGGACACACACACACACACACTGCAGTAGTCCATGAGTTTACATGGACACACACACACACACACACACACACACACACTGCAGTAGTCCATGAGTTTACATGGACACACACACACACTGCAGTAGTCCATGAGTTTACATGGACACACACACACACACACACACACACTGCAGTAGTCCATGAGTTTACCACGGCGTTTCTCAACTCCAGTCCTGTACTGTTTTATGTGTTTACTGCCCCAACACACTTCATTGCCTTTATGAAGGGTTTGAGAACCTAAGGGGCCTCTGAGGTGTGATGGAAGCACAGTGCTGTCATGAAATTCTATTATTTTACTAATTTGAATTGGAATTACATTCAGTGCTAATTGTGTTTTGTTATTTGTTGCCGTGTGCTTGTGTTTTGGTGTGTAGTTGAAGGTCTCACTGGCACCCCGCTGACCACCTCGGCTCGGATATCTGCCCTCAACATCGTAGGGGAGCTGCTGAGGAAAGTGGGGGTGAGTGAGTCCACTAGCGAACGCAGAAAGGGATGCTTTTGATCTTCTATATGATTACTGTAATTTCCACAATTACCTTTAACTGTTGGCTTTTTGCTACAAACTCTGTGGAAGGTTTGCCAGAGCTCTGCTTTCAGTATGATGGAACACACCGTCTCAATTAGGATTATATTGATTTAATTAGAGATTACCATCACTTTGACCCAAAATGTTGTGTTTTGTGCATCTCCATTTAATATGGGAGGTTGGGATGATTGGAGCTCTGCACTATA
>JAOYMR010000001.1:27842873-27868039 GCA_025802075.1 Tenebrosternarchus preto
CGAAGTGAACGTGATGGAGTATATGTAGACAGTAAGCCAGAAAGATAACAAGGAGCCAAACCATGCAGGGATTTAAAGACCAAAAGCAGTATTTTCTTCTGTACGTTCTACACAATATTGTCATAATATCATTAATCCAGTCTTTAACAGCATCGTTTGTTCTGTTTTGGTGCCTAGGCTTCCGTTGTACCTTAGAACAGATGCATAACCGAGTTGTTCTCTCTTCTCACCTGTTAGATTCTCACTAAAAGCACTGCGTACCTGTGGGATAATGGTGACACGAGACCTCAGGTCGTGCAGGCCGACCTCCGCGATGTTGATCCCGTCGATGGATATCTCTCCCTTTGCTGCCTCAAGGATGCGGAAGATTCCGAGTGCGAGAGAAGACTTTCCTGCACCTGTTCTTCCCACTATCCCGACCTACTCCCAAAACAGCGTTTAAACCAAAAGAGTAATAATACAATTTATTTGTACAGGGCATTGAGATTGAGATGTGCAAAACAAATGGTAAAAGTTCATAATGAGAATAAAACCAGGAACAGGAACACAAGCCAACAAATGTTGTTCCTACTGTTTACCTTCTCCCTCTCTTGGACATTCAGAGTTATTTCCTTCAAGGCCCAGTCCAGACCTTTCCGGTACTGAAGTCCATATTCCTGGAATTCGATGGTGCCGGTCCGGGGCCATGCCGATGGGAGCGGCCTGTTCCCTACTGTCCAGGCTGCCTGTCAACAACCACGAGAAGGACATGGTGAGTCCCACCCTGCTGGTACACGTCTGTGTTTATATAAAGGAGTGGTTGTGGGAGGTGGAGGTGGTACCTCTTTTGGTGTTTCTGAGTATTCCTTCACCCTCTCCACGGACACAATGTTGTTTTCCACATCTGTCCAAGCTCGCACAATCCAGCTCAGGATTCCTGTTACCTGTGGAGAGGTTCACACGATCAGACTGTATCCGAGAATCAGACAAATCAGTATAAACTCTGGTGCTTGTGTCCACGGATGCGATTTGCATACTTGGAGAGAGTGTGACACGGCCAAGCCGACAATTCCAGGACTCAGTGTTGTTCTGCCCATCACAGAGAGGATGGCAGCGGCTAGAACCAGCAGGTTGCCCAGGAATTCCAGGTTCACAGCCAGCCACCTGTAGTGATGATTCAGCTTGAAGTCATCTGGTTGGTGGTGTGTTTACAACTGCCGCAACACCACAAATATCTCATGTTCTAGCCCTGTCCGATGTGAGACTTTTGACGCCTGGTTCAGCTTATCAGGTAATTAACCCCTACGTTATTCAATCCAGGGATTTCAGGTTTACAAAACTGTGAAATGCCAGCGCCCTCTAGGTGTAAACTGCAGAACTGCTACAAGTGTTCCAATGAAGAGCTGTGGTGTAATGTCTCTGACCTTGTGGCCACGAATCTGGGGAAGTAGGCGGTCTGGTTGTGATCCACCCTAATGTTGGCCTGCATGACGAATCTGGGCTGCGCACCAAAGGCCCGGATCACGCTGGATCCCTGAACCGTCTCGTTAAAGTGCGTGTAGATGGGCGAGCGACTCACTGACTCCAGACGGCGGAGCTGACAGGATGTAGCCACGTAGAAGCTCTGAAGGTCACACAGAGAGCAGCATGAAGGGAAAATACAGTAAGATGGAGAGTGTTGGTTATTTTAGCACACTGGAACATAGTAAATATTTTTTTTTTTTGCTGAAAAGTTCATCAAAGTTGTTATGAACGTTGCTTACCTGGATGAATGTGTAGAAGACAGTGAGAGGCAGAATGACAAGTCCCGCAAAAGGACTCGCCATCAGCACGATGACGGCCACCTCCAGCATCTTAAACACGTACCCCAGCATCATCTTAAACCCCTCCGGGATCATGTAGTCAATGGCATCGATCTCTTTGGAGAAGCGGTTGAGAAGGTTCCCGCTGGGCGTGCTCTCGAAGAACAGCATGGGCGAGTGTAGCACGTTGTGGAGGAGGTCCAGGTGGAGGAGTCGCGACGCAATGATGCCGCCCAGAGCGATGGCCACCGCGGTCCCGAAAATGGCGACCCCTGAAAAAAACGACAGGAACCCCACCCGGCCTCGTTACAATGAGCCAGGCGGAGGACTGCGGAAACAGACGGGGGGACGGTCGTGGGTGGGGGTTGCGGGTGAAACCGAGACGATGCCAACCTTGCGCGAAGCCCAGCGCGCCGAACACGGCGAGCTTCACGTCCGCCTGAGTGCCGTTGATGACGAGGTTGTCGGCCCAAAGCCGCAGCCAATAGTTGTAGCCGAGGGAGGCGGCCTGCTGGAAGGCGTAGAGGAAGATGATGGGGACGATGAGAGCAGGTCCTATGGTCCTGAAATACTCCACATACATCTCCAGCTTCACCTGGGGAGGGCATGGCGTAAGCAGGTCGTTTAGTGAACTCTTAGAGGGAGGTTATGTTGCTCACAGTAATGTCAGACAACTGGACTCTGTAATCATGGGTTTAAATTAGACCTCTCGAGGTGACGATGGGCAGCTGGTGCTGTGAAACCTTGTTTTTTGGTGCCTCCCCTCTTGCTTCCTGTTGAAGGTGTATGTAATGGCACTTCTATATCATTTTATACACTTGTCCCTGCTGTGGTCCTCACCCTGCCGGTACGGGCTTCATCGGCCTCGGTCAGTTTGCCCAGCCCCTCTGGGTCCCGGTTCTGCTCCGAGTCCGGTAAGGTCTCTGTGGTCTGGATGCCGGCTCCACCCATGTCTCCGCTGTATGAAAACACATGCAGTTCAGTCCAGTCTGCAACTGTGCTTGGTAGGAGTTGTCGCTCTCCCAGTTCTTGGGAACTCAGGTTGGGACTCACCTGACTCAAACCATAATCAATTGTCTAATTATTGCATGGTTGGTTAATTAGTGTCTCAAACAATTTCTACATTTAACAACATACATTTTCCCCCCCAAGAATTTCCAATTGATGGTAGGGTAATAGGCATTTAATTGATTTTAAGCTTTTAATAGTTAATTAATAGGCTTTTAAGGACATTAAAGCTGACATTTAAAAAATGTTTGTTTATTGATGACAAAAACATGTTTTTAGGTGAGTGTTATTAATATTTCAGAATTTCTTGCTGAAATCTATCAATGATGTTCAGAAATGTGTTCAGAAACATTATCAAAACAGCTGAAAAACCATTACCTAGTTAACTTACAATAGTTATCTTCAGGTATATTTTCACTGTAAGAAGTTTATCCAGCATCAACATTGTAATTCCAGCTTCCTGTTGTTTCAGTGACTAGTTTCCTATCTAGTGAACTACTCATATCTCCACTATGTAGTATACAAAGTGAGTGAGTGAATGAGTGAACTATTCGGAGTGTGGTGCAATTGAGAACCACTCATCTAATACTGAAGGAATGTTTCAAAGCAGAGATCGTACAAACGTCGGCACCTGGGGACTGGAGTTAAGAGTTACTCCAGATCAGGCATGTCAGGTGATTAAAGCAAACCACTTAAGAATGTTTGATGGTTTTACCTGATGAGCTGCTCTTGAGACAGGTCAATAGAGAAGTCTGTCATGCTATGCCGAGAGATTGACTTCCTGGCTCCTGAAAGAAAACAACAGTATTTTCAGTTACACTGGCCTAAAAAAATCATTTTATTCCATCATTTTTGTAGGAATGATACACCGGCGCACTTCACCTTTGTATGTGGAGTTTTCTTTGCATTCGTTGCCAGCAAAGGTTTTAACAAAGTCGGCGAAGGCTCCCTGGCGTGCGAGCAGCTCTGCGTACGAGCCCGTCTCCGTGATCTGCCCGTCCACCATGACCAGGATGAGGTCCACCTGGGGCAGGAAGCTGAGGCCGTGGGTCACCAGCACGCGCGTCTGTTACCACCAACACACGGACAGAAACGAACCACCCAGCTGACGTCTCCCTTCAGGCCATATTTTATGTTTCACAGGAAAGCACCTTTAATTAACACACGCCTTTGATCAAAATAAATACGTGAGTATGTTGACAGTAATTATGATCTACGGTAACTACGAAAGGAAAAAAAAATGTTATGGTAATAAAAAAATGTAAAAAAACAAGTTAGAAGCACCTTGTCCTTCAGGACACCCTTAGGCCCGATGACTCTGTCGAAGATGTGCTGCCCCACGTGTGGATCGACGGCGGCCAGCGGGTCGTCCAGCAGGTAGACGTCTGCGGCCGCGTACACAGCTCGCGCTAAACTCACCCTCTGTTTCTGCCCTCCGGACAGGTTCAGCCCCTGAGTTAAAGACCAGACGTAGGGGGCAGGGGCATCTGTGTCAGTACCACCTTGAACCTTGAGTGGAAATGCTCAAATGCATCCAGCGTTCACGGGGAACCCCACCTTCTCTCCAATCTCAGTGGCGTCTCCCCCGGGCAGAATTTCCAGGTCTGGCAGGAGGGCGCAGGCCTCCAGCACTCTGTTATACCAGCTCTCCTTCCTCTCCTGTCCAAACAGAACATTCTCCCGCAGGGTGGCGTTCTGGATCCAGGCTTGTTGGGGCACGTACGCCACCGAACCCTGGAAAGGGTCAACAACATGTTTTTGGCACAGCGACCCCTGCTGGAAAACGTTGGAGGTCCATGGCGCGAGATCATTAAATTGATCTGAACCTCCTCTTGCTCTGGAACCTGTTCAGGTCTGAGAGGTCTGGTTGTGATGTGATCTTCTCGTGGCGTTTGTGTGTGACGTTACCTTCATGGTGACGTGCCCATTCCTCTTCTCTGTCTCGCCCAGCATGGCAGAGAGCAGGGATGACTTCCCACTGCCTACGTGACCCACCACCGCCACCACAGTCCCATGCAGCACCTCCACATTGACTCTGACAACACACAGCATCAGCTGGTTGGGGTGACACAATATATTGTTTGGCACTTGTTATCGCAATCTTGGCTTTGGCGATACCAATATCGCTGAAGGCTTCAATATGCAAATGAGCTGTTTTAATTTTTTGCTTTGAGTACCCTCACCAACCTCATACATTGCGTGTCTATAGCGTTGTTATAATGCAGAGCATTTTCAAGTGTGGTTAAGCTCACCTCGTCAGACATGGTGTCCCGTCTCTGGACCAGCTGAAAGTACCGTTCTCAATCTCAACGCTGTTACCCTCTGAAGGGAAAACACAAGTGGCACGTGTTTGATAAGGTGGAAACATTTATGCCCGTTAACCCGCCACACAACACTTTTATAATGAGCTTCACCATACATTTCCTGGAATTCCTTCTCCAGACATTAATGACTTATTCTTGTGCTATGGAACATCATACATCATAATGACCTCTGATGGGGCTTCCATACACTTCCTGGCATGCTTCTACATAGCAACATATGCTAACAACATATGTTTATGTCAGGAAGCACTCTCATATTAGTGGGAACGTTTGTGGGGGATAATTACAGGCTAAGGGTGCTGTCGCAGGAGTCAACAGTAACGATGGGGTGAAGCATAAACATGGGATCTCTCTCCCTCCTTCTCAAAAACATCCTGTTGGACAGGCAAGATTCAGATGAATGATCCTGATTCCGAGTGTAGAGCGGAAAGTAGCCGGCAGCTGGTGCACGATGAGTTCATGTTCTGCAGCTGGGTGTGTACAGCACATCCTACACCCGTCTGGGTGTGTACACCACATCCTACACCCGTCTGTGTGTGTACAGCACATCCTACACCCGTCTGGGTGTGTACACCACATCCTACACCCGTCTGGGTGTGTACACCACATCCTACATCCGTCTGGGTGTGTACAGCACATCCTACACCCGTCTGGGTGTGCACATCACATCCTACACCCGTCTGGGTGTGTACAGCACATCCTACACCCGTCTGGGTGTGTACACCACATCCTACACCCGTCTACACCCGTCTGGGTGTGTACACCACATCCTACACCCGTCTGGGTGTGTACACCACATCCTACACCCGTCTACACCCGTCTGGGTGTGTACACCACATCCTACACCCGTCTGGGTGTGTACACCACATCCTACACCCGTCTGGGTGTGTACAGCACATCCTACACCCGTCTGGGTGTGTACACCACATCCTACACCCGTCTGGGTGTGCATATCACATCCTACACCCATCTGGGTGTGTACACCACATCCTACACCCGTCTGGGTGTGCACATCACATCCTACACCCAGCCAGGCTGGAGTAGATGGTTTCTCCAGCCAAACATTACCTTCAATTACATTTACATGTCAAATGTAACCTGGTTAGTGTTTCATGGTGGACGACTATGGGATGTGAAGGACTGCGACAGAATGACTCTTAGTTTTGACTGGGATTGAGTTGCATTAAGTTTCCATCTTTGATGAAATGTTACTTTTCTTTTCACATGAGTGTTAGGATGCGAAGACTTCTGTGGTTTGGTGGGTGACGTGTGGGCGGCTGGGAGCCTGCAGCACCGTGTGCTGTTTGCTGCACACTCACCAGGGCTGTAGGGCATTCTCACGACCCCATCTGGCTTCAGCTCGTCCTGCTGCAGGAACTTCCCAAGACGCCTCAGAGAAACCACAGCCTGGGGAGGACATGGCAGATGTGAGATCACCAAAATGTGAAATGGCAGTGTGAGATCACCATCCTCCAGATGGGTGGAGTGCAAAGTGGCGCTGTTGTGCATGCCTGCATGGTGGAGCTCATGGCAAACGGAAGCTGACTCAACGGCGTCTTCAGGATGTTGATGAGCGCCATGGAGACGAAGATCTTCTGAGCATCCAGGACGTTTCGTTCGTCGCTCAGCACGTACACTCCAAACATGGCAAACGCGATCTGGAGACACGGAAAAAACCCCCGTCCGGTTATGAGCTCACGGATCGAACGTCCTCTCTTGGAACACTGCCTGGCTAATTAACTGCTTGGTGAATTAACCTACATTTTTAACATACTTTGCCCTGTAGACAAGGACACTTTCCAGTCAACAAACTGCACAGATGCTTTTCCTTCCATCCAACACACTGTGAGTCTGTGATCCATACCAGAAAAGTTGAGGAGTTGAAGGATGCGATTGATATGGAGTAGAGGATCTGAGATTTCTTCAGGGCTTCCAGCTCCTTCTCCCTGTAGGCCAGAACCTTCTCCTGAAAGGCCTTCTCCCAGGCGTAGAACTTCAGGATCTTGATCCCATTCAGGATCTCATTCATCAGCTTTATCCGTCCATCCATGTACTTCATCTGGACCTCCTGAGTGAGATTAAGCACGCAGAAAACAGACTGTTTACTTCTCCTTTGCTCTAATTTACTCTAATTATTTTACATTGCTGTCAGTTTGCTGACGGTTACAGGGTTTTGAAATATGCTAACAGTGTGCTAACGTATGCTAACGAATGCAAAAGTAAAACAAATATGAAAACAGCAGCACTAGATGTGATATAACTCCCTCCCCCCACGTCTACATGGCTGTTCACAGTATTCAGAAAATCGATGAGGTGAATTGTGTGTACAGGACCTAAGAAGACTGAACTCTAGGAAGTGGGACTGTTAATGTGTTTTCCAGGGCAAGGCACATAAAGGAGTGTTGCTTTTGGCAGCAGCTCTGCGGTGGCCGTCCATGTGCACAGTGGGCATCAGGGCACGGGTGCCATTCTGACTGCCTGTGCCCTTCTGCCCAAGCACAAGGTGTGTGTGTGTAATACCTGGAGCTTGCTCCGCATCTTGGCAATGAGCCCATTTAGGGGAAAGATGAGGATCACCGTGGCGATGCCAGCCAAAGCCGATGGGCCCAAACGCTACAAGCAGGTACGGAAACGACAAAACAGTAATTACACAGTAAATACACAGTAAATAAACAGTAAATACACAGTAAATAAACCGTAAATACACAATAAATACACAGCAGGGCAGCCCTGCGCCATGGTGCGGTTTCTGGAACTAAATAAAACACACCGGACACTAGTTACAAAAAAATTAAGGACATACATTTTGGGAATTGTTTTTCAAATATTCCAAATAGACCCAAAGTTCAAATGGTTACCAGAATCTGAATAATAATGACATCTATTAGAGAATAACATAAACCGTACTGATGATCTTAGTGACTTACTTAGGAGTCACTAACTTTGCACCTGTATGAATTTTGTGAACGGTAGGTGCAGCTTTGGAAAGTGCACTGTGTGTTTTGCAGATATCTGTTACCTGCCAAAGGAAGAAAAGGCACAGGCCAATCTCAATGGGTGCCACCCAGACAGCGTTGAAATACACCACAAAGTCCATGAGTTTCTGAGTGTCTGTCGACACCAGGTTCACTATCTCACCAACCGTACACGTCCTGCGGGCGGCGCTGTTGATAACTAGAGACTGAGAGGGATGAGAAAAGAGCCGTTGGAAAAAAACTGTGCTCTGCAGGCAAACTAATATCACATTGCCTGAGCAGACAGAGGGCGCTACCTTTCTGTAGATAAGACCCATGACGGCGGTTTTGACTCTCATGCCCACAGTGAAGCAGGTGTACATGTACTGGTGGTTAAACAGGGACTGTAAACAGGAGAGCAGGAACAGGGTGACTGCAAAGAGGTAGCCCTTCCACAAGGGGGCGTCCTCGTCTCTCACGAAGCCAAGTAGTAGACTGAGGAAGGAAACCAGAGCAGTCAGGCCACACTTTGTTACCTGAGCTAGAGAGAGATCTATTATGGGGGAGAACTGACTGAATAATACATTAATCTGCAAAGCAACCAAATCAGTGTTTAATATGCTTTCTACTGTACAGCCATGTGAAAAAGTACCAGGACTTAGTAACAAATCATCTGATCCTTGGCAGGTGGTAAAATTAGACCACAGATGAACAGCAACTCATCGAAAAATTACACCACCGTGTCATTATTTATTTAACCAGAACTAGGACCAAACGCAGAAGGAGGGTATGAAAAATGCACCCTTACTAATTCAGTAAGAGCTATGAGGGTTAAGTAACAGCCAGGTGCTGCTAATTAAGTGCCTTTGATTAACTGATCACCAGTGAATGTGAGCACCTCTATAAAAACAGAGGTTTTGAGAGGGTGCTGCTCTGGAGCATTCAGGTGTGTGTTCACACAACGCCAAGGAGGAACCACATCAGCACTGATCTGAGAAAAGCAAATTGTTCCAGCCCATCAATCTGGGAAGGGATATACAGCCATTTCTAAACAATTTGAAGTCCATCATTTCACAGTGAGAAAGAAAACAAGATGGTTGCCAGTTTTCCCAAAAGTAGACATCCCAGAAAATCACCTCAAGGTCAGACTGAGCAAAAAACACAAGAGCTCCATGTCAGACTCTACAGGCCTTAGTTCACATGTTGAAGTTCATGACAATACATTTAGAAAAAGCCTGAACAATTATGGCTTTTTTGGAAGGTTGTTTGGAAGGTTCTCGGTTTCTTTCTAAAACAAACATGACAGCACAGTGGTCATGGAGTGGTGGAGGTGTGGGGGTTGATTATTTAGGCTTGTTTTACAGCCACCTGGGCACGTTGCAGTCACTGAGGTAACCATGAGCTCCTCTGTACACCAAAGTGGTCTAGACAGATAAAGCTTTGGGTGAAACTGGGTCATTCAATAGGATCCCAAGGACACCAGGAAATCAAAGTTCAAAGAGGGTGTACGATGTTTTTCACACGCCGCTATGTGGTTTAAGATGAAAATACAGTAATTCACTGACGCGTGGACGTGAAAAGACGCTTCCTGAACACTGTAGCATCTGTGTGAAGCTGTAGCTACGTGTCTCTGCTTTAGTGTTTCGGTATTCATTGCCAGAAGAACCTCTGAAGGATGTGTTTCATCAATAACAAAACCCCACCATTATCCTCTTAGCAGGCCTGACTGCTGCTGTGTCCCGGGAAGCTCTCTCTCCCACACAGAGGAGGAGTCGTGTCGGGGTGGAGAGGGCTGTGGTGGTGGGGGCCTCCGCTCGGCCCTGGAGCCCACCGCAGCCGTCCTGGCTGGGGCCGCAGATGGCGGGGCCAGCGGGCCATCTGGCTGTCTGGTTTGCCACTGCTTTTGGGCCACGTCGGCACGGTACCCATGGGTATGTGTGGGTGGTGGGTGGTACCCATGGGTATATGTGGGTTGTGGGCGGTGCCATGCAGAGCGAAGCCTTTTATTGGTGTCTGCTGGACCAGGTCTCACTGAGAGCCCAGAGACAGAACTGATTCGATCAATTCTGTTTTACATTGACTTTTCAATTCTGAAATATTTATTTCACTTTTACATATGGCAATTGTCAGCTGCATATCTGATCTTCACAGGCGGTGTTTGTAATACCCAGAGCTGATTGCCCCACCCCATCTCACCCTGTCTCACAGTGTCTCACCCTGTCTCACAGTGTCTCACCTCAGCACCTGTGGGATGGAGAACACGAAGGCATCCTGGATGATGAGGCACAGAGTCCCAGACAGGAAGTACGGCCCGAAGGTCTTGGCCAGTGTGCGGAGCAGCAGCAGGCCGGATCCCTGTTCCTGGCGCAGCTTCTGCAGGAGCTGCGTCTGTTCTGTGATCCTGGAGCCCAGAGCTCGGTGAATGCTCTCACTTTTCTCCTGCCTGGACACACACCACGCCATCTGTAGCAGATTTGCTGGTGGTGCTTGGGCCAGTGTTTCTGTAACACGTGGCTCAAACATCGGAGGGGTTTACATGATCCAGGCTCCTGACTTACAGGACCACTTTAGCATTAGTGGATTTAGGGGGCTTTGCCAACTTGCAGACAATGGAAAAAATTACATCTTGTGGACGTCTGTTGAGGTTTAATGCTGGAATATTCCTTTAAGCAGGTAAAGTGTCATATTTTAGTAATTAATGTGTAAATAGTGTATTTTAATGCTTGTCATTACAGTCCACACTTATGTGTGTTTATGTATCATGAAAATAAACTTACATTTAATAAAAATAAACAATTTAATTCAGTACTTGTTATGTAAAATAGGTGCTGATCTTTGTTTGGTTTGTGCAGAACCATGGACTAAATCTAAAGGAAGTGATTGTGAAGTTAGCATGGAACAGTCTCTTACTGCTGAGGGTTAGCACATTGTGTGGTCCACTCCCTCTCCAGATCTCCAATGATCTTCTCAGAGGAGTCGTGTTCCCGCAAAGACCAAAGATCCTCGGCTTTCAGCGGTGAGCGGAAGCCCTGCATGACTAGACTGTAAGGTAACCACAAACACAGCGTGACGCGATGACATATAACTCTTTACTGATGTTGTCCTAAAAGATTAAAAGTCTTCTGCTCACCCACTAAACCACCAGAATAAAATTTTAGACAAGAAGGATGCGTCTTCCACAGGACACGGGTTCTGTTGGAGAGACGTAAATATCTTACACAGCTGCTGAGTTTAATTTCTCTCAAAACTAATAAGAATTCTGTCACATTCAAACAAGAAACAAAACACACTTGGTACAGTACCTTCACACAGGCTGGTTTCAGAGCGTCAGGACGCTGATCAGCAAAACCGCTCAAAACAAGCTGAGCCAACTGCAAGGAGAAGCAAGTGAAGAAAGCCACAAATCGCACAGCATCTTCAGAGAAACCCTGCAGTGGGATGAGGGTAGAAGCACAACCACAACGTAAACGTTACAGGGGTGGAGAACGACGGAGCAGAGGCTGGCCGCCCTGTCTGTGGACGTGTGTGTGGTTGGGTGGGTGAATCACACCAGGATGTGTGTTTGTGTGGTTGGGTGGGTGAAGAACACCAGGATGTGTGTGTGTGTGGTTGGGTGGGTGAAGAACACCAGGACGTGTGTGTGTGTGTGTGTGGTTGGGTGGGTGAAGAACACTAGGACGTGTGTGTGTGTGTGTGTGTGTGTGTGGTTGGGTGGGTGAAGAACACCAGGACGTGTGTGTGTGTGTGTGGTTGGGTGGGTGAAGAACACCAGGACGTGTGTGTGTGTGTGTGTGTGTGTGTGTGTGTGGTTGGGTGGGTGAAGAACACCAGGACGTGTGTGTGTGTGGTTGCTGATCATGGTTCTGGGTGTGGATTCTGCAAAGCTGCTTTGTGATCATTTCTGTTGTGAGGAACAGCTGTGCAAGCAAAACCCGACATGAAGCCAGTCAGGCGCTGGACGTGCTCTTCTCCTGCCCACCAGTGCGTGGCCTGACCTGGGGGACGGAACGTATCTACAGCACAAGAGCTTTGGCTGGTTAAGAGCTTTGGCTGGTTAAGAGCTTTGGCCTGGACGACTGCCATGTCTGTGGGCTGCTGACCCAAAACTCTGTCAAATGGCCTCGTTCTGAAAAAATGTAGGTCAGTTTCTGCGCGTCGCCGCCTTTAAGATTGTGTAAACACAAACTGTGTTTACTCAGGCGGCTGTGAACGGGTCTGGGCACCGCAGCTGTAAACGGCACATCTAAACACTATAGACATAACGCTGGGAGAATGAGCCGTTTATGCACAGGGAGAAAACAAAGGTCATTGAGTTGTTAGTCTAAGCCTGGCTGCACATAGGCAAGCAGTTTGATCGGAGGACAGTAAACAACACTGTACTGAGACCTGTCGCTGTCTTATTGCTGATACCTGAGCGCACCTCTGTGGCTGATCTCAGGCCTGACTTGCACTGATCCACATGTACTTTATGTTTACGAGTTAACTGGCCGACATGGGGCAATAACCTAAAGTGTGCCTGTGTTTACACTGTATATTTAGAAGTTGTCAGGGACGCTTGAGGACGTGTCCTGCTGGTATCTGTGCTTTAATTTGGTTGCTCCTGGTCTGAGTCTGTCTAGACACAGTCCCACAGTGTTTATCAGATCTGGTAAAGAGCCATTTTGAGACCAGACCCTATAAAAGTCCACTTGAACACAAAATGTGCAGGTTTCCTTAACACTAACCCACATTATCTTTGCATGTTTGTCAGGCCTGTGCAGATATACAGTGATTAGGGAGGGAGGGAGGGAGTCCAGGGAGTACCATGGACCTCCAGGAGACGAGTAGTGAAGATGCGTGGAAGAAGGGGCTACTGGTAGCTGTCTGGAAAAGGAGCAGCCAACACAGAACTGTTCCTATCACCCTACTCCAGACAGCCCTGCTCCAGACAGCCCTGCTCCATACAGCCCTGCTCTAGACAGCCCTGCTCCATACAGCCCTGCTCCATACAGCCCTGCTCCATACAGCCCTGCTCTAGACAGCCCTGCTCCATACAGCCCTGCTCCATACAGCCCTGCTCCAGATGACCAGACGCAGTTCTACATAAACGCAGCACTGAGCAGGTCGAGCACTGATTGGGTTTCATTGCTCACCAGCATGTTTATTAAAGCAGCACGAGGTTTGCAGGAACTGAACATCAGGACAGATGAGAAACACGTGTGGAGTAGAAAGAATGAGGGATCAGAAGCTCCAGTGTCCAGTGTTTGAGTTTTATACTGAACGTTTTTTAATGCCATTTTTAAGACACCCAATAAATAAACAAACATAAATGAATAAGCAATGACTCTTTCAAACCATTTCTCACACCTGTACATAAAATTTGGTGAAAGTGAGTGTCTGCCCTGTTCAACACACCTGTTGGGCGACAGCCTGGACGTTGGCCCGCAGAGGAACCAGGGAACACACAACTGCCAGCACCCAGTAGAGGAAGAGGAAGGCTGATGACCGGCAGCCCTTCATCCTGTCCATGTGGATTAGACACACGGCCAGAACCTGCGGACGGAGGACTGGGTCAGTGCTGTAGCTTCAGATGTTTGGGAGGGGAGAAAAAAAACATCTAGAGAACAAACACGGAGGTCCAGACCAGGGTGGTGTTCATCACCTCCATGGACTCACGAACATCCTCAACGGACTCACGCAGAGGTCATATGGTTAAACTCTGAACATTATGACAAATATTAACCAGTGGTTCCCTGGGTGAATGTTAATGTTTGGGTCAGCACCACTCAGGCTGTCTCGGGTTTGAGTCTATAGACGGAAGCGCTGTACGTTGGGAATGTTTAGTCTGCGCCAGGCCCGGTAGTGAAGTACGGCACTGTTGACCCTGGTGTGTACAGTGACCACAGGTAAAAGAAGCTTGTTTGTTCTGATCTCTAGGGGAGAGAGCAGGATGTCTGGGCTGCATCCAGACAGTGAGATATGGAAGGGTTACTGCATGTTTAAATAGAAGGTTCCATTTTCAGCGTTTTTTTGAAAGTGTATGTGTACAATGGCTTTAAAAGAACTTTTAAATGAGCTTTGGGCTTAAGGATCTTTAAAGCTTCATGAGGAAAAATAAAATGTAATAGAATTTCATGTAATTTTCATGCAATAAAATTTCAGGTAGTTATTTGTGAATGTATGCGGTTCTAAGTGTGCGGCTGTGTTTGGAGACAGAAGCATGTGAGTATAGTGAGGGAGTGTTGATGGACGGAAAAGAGGAAAGTGTTAGGGAGAGAGTTACCATGGTGAGGCTTAGGGAGAGACAGTTACCATGGTAAGACTTAGGGAGAGAGAGTTACCATGGTAAGACTTAGGGAGAGACAGTTACCATGGTGAGGCTTAGGGAGAGACAGTTACCATGGTAAGACTTAGGGAGAGAGAGTTACCATGGTAAGACTTAGGGAGAGACAGTTACCATGGTGAGGCTTAGGGAGAGAGAGTTACCATGGTAAGACTTAGGGAGAGACAGTTACCATGGTGAGGCTTAGGAAGAGAGAGTTACCATGGTGAGGCTGCGGATACCAGGGCCAAGGAGGAAGACCATGTGATGCTCAATGTTTCTGCTCTTCTTCACGAGCAGGTAGAGCAGCTCCACCAGACCACATGATGCCAGACACAATCCTAGAACCTGGAGAGCCAACAGAGAGAAGGGGAGAGTGAGAGAGAAAGAGAGAGAACACACAGTCCCATCCCATGGGGTCAGTTGCAACTAAGCCTCCAGTTTACCTTAAAACCTCCAGTTTACCGTTAAGGATTTTGTGTTCGCTCTGCTCAAACACACGTTTGGTCAGCACAGTTAGAAATGGCCACTTTATTCCACACACACAGTAACCATCTTCAGACATGCTGCTCTCATCCTACGTGGGGTGTATTAGCTTCTCTTTTTCTGTGTGTGGAGCATCAGGTGTGTTGTCATGGGGAACGCGGTGTTGTCATGGGAATGTGGTGTTGTCATGGGGAACAAGGTGTTGTCATTCTGACTCACCGTCTTGGCGACACAGAGGGTGGAGATGGAAATGCGGCCTTGGTCTCTGAACCTGCGGTAGAAGATGTACAACGGAGCACAAACCCAGAGGTAGATGCACGGGAGCCAAACCAGAACCGTGTGCTGGAAACACTGGGTCAGATCCGGGGTAGGGGTGTACCATGTCAGGTTCCAGTCCTGAAACACACAGTATAAACTCTGCTGCATCTTTGCCATATTTGTCTTTGTTTCTCTGTAATGCTTAAATGCTCTCAGATGTGTCACATAGGGTCAGTCTGGCAGAGATGGACCAGTGTTTGATTAAACTGCTCAACACTGGAGATTCTGTATATCCCGGATCTGTATAATCAAGAACTGATAATGTGTAATTATATAAACAGCCTCTTCATTTTGTAAAAAAATGACAACAAAAAACCCTGTAAATTGTTAACCTGGATCAAATGTTAGAATTCTACATTCGTTTCAAAGCTTTGCTTCATTTTCTGCCTGTAAGAATGAAGTAGATATTCTTTGAACATGTTTTCACTGCTGTCTGGTGAAACATTAGCTGCAGGCCACTGACGGAGGTTTGCATT
Source organism: Tenebrosternarchus preto (assembly GCA_025802075.1). Classification (NCBI taxonomy): domain Eukaryota; kingdom Metazoa; phylum Chordata; class Actinopteri; order Gymnotiformes; family Apteronotidae; genus Tenebrosternarchus; species Tenebrosternarchus preto. The sequence goes on from JAOYMR010000001.1 coordinate 27,858,522, forward strand.
CGCAATGTTTAACGGCAGAAAGGTGATGGGCCTGTCGAAGAGGAACGCAGTGAGCTGTTACTCAGGCGAGAGGTATAGCCGCTCTGATAAAACCTCTGGGTCTCTCCGAGCTCCAGGCCCTCACTGTTCTGCGTGGGTGATTTCATGTTTGCGCTGGCAGTCCTGTGTCCCGAGGCCAGATCAGGTGTTCAGAGAAGGTGCTTAGCGTGCGGAATCTTGCGTAACGGCTTTTGTGCCCGACAGTTCTGACATGTCTGATGTTCTGCACTGCCCTAAACCCCGCCTCTGCTCCAAAACCCCGCCTCTGCTCCAAAACCCCGCCCCCCAGATCTGGGTCCACAGCTCTGATTCTGCAGAGTGTTGTTTTGTGTTTTCCCTGGAACCAGTTCAGCGTTTGAGGAGTGTTGCCACAGCCAAACTGTAGCAGATCGGCACAGTGAAGCAAGAAACACTAAACACTGCATGACTGTTTAAAGAACCACCAATGGGAATGGATGTGAATTCCCTGCAGTGACAGATTTACAGCAGAGTGCTTTTTTACCCAGTATTCCACAGGCCATGCAAGGTGGCAGCTGTGTGATAATGCCTTTACAGTGCTGTCAGCATCTTCTCGTACAGTCTGTGGACAATACAGAGTCATGGAGGACAGATGTGTAGTGTTTCTGAAATACAGCAGGCAGTGACCCGGGCGGCTGGTCTCTGTCGGACAACCAGACCGCAGGAAGCAGTTTTTCCTTTTAGTTGAATCATGGTGACATTCAGAATGTTGCACTCGCCCATAATCTGAACATTGAAAAAAATCCACAGTGATTTAAGGTTTTGCTGCTAAATTGCTAATAGAAAAAAATTAACTTGAAATAAAAGACGGAATTACACACGGCATACGGACTCACACACACACACACACAGACTCAGACACACACTCACACACACACACACGTTTTTTTGTTCCAGGCATTGTGAGTAATTTTGAAAACTAAATAAATTGTGGTGAGATTGTCTATGAGAACCTGCAGGTGAAGTCCAGCACTGAGTGTGGTTGAGTAACTGCATGTTCATACCAGACACTCATCCAGTAGCACATGACCCAGAGCTACGTGTTCTGTGATGTGTAATCAGTGAGAGAGGCCTTGTCGGGTAAAACATCTCAGTTTGACCTTCCAGACCTGCCAAAACCTCAAGTCCAAACTTGTCCAAAAGAGGTTTTGCTTTTAAAACTTATACGGTATCTCTCACCCTTGGGAACCTGTTTGACTAAAAGAGCTTTAGGCAATGTCAGGGTTCTGAGAAATACTGTACGCAGGTTTGAAGGTGTTTTGTGGTATGGCAGCAATAGAGAGGCGCATAGCTGGCAGTTCTTCAGTGACTCAAACTTGTGTGGCATCAAACAGTTATTCACACAGAGAACGGTAGAGTGAGAGAGAGGGAGAGTGAGAGGGAGGGAGGGAGGGAGAGTGAGAGGGAGGGAGAGAGAGAGAGAGAGAGCGCTCCACAAAACCATGGATTCCTTGTGTCTTCACACACAGTCCATCTCTGTAGGCCTCTGCTTGCACAGTGCTGTGCTGTGAGGAGAGTGAAGACAGCTATTGCGACCCTTTCACTTCAGATATCTTCTATTTCCACTCAAATATGCACTCAAAGTACTCAAATCCTCCATTCCTGTGCCCCTGTTCATTCCCCTGTGTGTTTACTTACTTTTTCATTGGGTCAACACTCGAGCCACGACACACTGGTGCACGTGAACCCTGGTTAAAGATGCTCTGCTTTTTAAATCACAGTGAGCTTTAATTCAAATGCTTTGATATACAAATCAACTTTGCTTTACCACCTTCCCTTCTCCTCATCCCTCAAAAAAACAAGGGCCGGTTTTGGATGTAACCGCGTTGTTTTAGATGTAACTGTTTAGTTGTTTTGGATGTAACCGTGTTGTTTTAGATGTAACTGTGTTTAGTCCATTTGGATGGAACCACGGTTAGTTGTTGACTTGGATGCGATAGTGTTTAGTTTTTAATTGGATGTAACCATGTTTAGTGGCTGTTTTGGATGTAACTGTGTTTAATCGTTGCTGAGGACCTGCAGCCATAAAGTCTGCATTTAAAGTATATATCATTTAAAGCATGAATCATTTAAAGCATGAATCATTAAAAGCATGTATCATTTAAAGCATGAATCATTAAAAGCATGTATCATTTAAAGTATGAATCATTAAAATACAGTAACGCTGCCTCCTGGCAAACTGGATTAGTTCAATTGATAATAAGCATCACTTTTCGGGGCTTATGGGTTTCCATTCTGTTCATTTGTACTTAGGAATTATGGGTAATTAGGAATTCGGGATACTGCAGTTCTTGGAACTTATTTTAGTTAACAGGAATGTTGCGCCAGACCCTGGGACTCGGCCTTCACCGCTCTTGACATTTTAAAGAGTCCTACTTTGCTGACCTGCACAGAAACTGGTGTCATCTACCCCTGTTCAGAAAGAACAACACAAGTAAGAGTATGTTTGATCAGACACATCACGCCCTGTGCTGTCCAGGGTGAACACACTTCACTTTTCACCCACAGGCTGAAATAGTTTGATAATTATTTTTAAAAATAATTTTTATTGTTATTTTTATTAAAGGTTGCAGTGCTACAGCTGAAGGGCTTTGTGGGTAATGTTATCCCTAAGTAGAACATTCACTGTAAACCTGACCCGTTATGGTAATCTAACGGGTTTAGGTGATAAACGACCTAGTAACGGACTGGGTGATGAGGGCGTAAGCTGACGCAAACGTTCCCAGTGTGATCCTTGTGATTCCAGACATTCCAAGTTCTTGTACTGTTTCTGTGCACCTGAAAGCTGTACTGTACTGATTAGCATAACCTGCAATGTTGGTGCTGTAACACAAACAACCTAAACTGAGTCAAGGACTGAGTGGACTTGGACTCTGTGGACTATGACACATTTACGGTTTTCTTTTGGACCTCCCAAAACATGCACCTGGTCAGACGTCTGATCGCTGAGTCATTCTGTGACAAAATATTGCCAAACACAGTGGGTCAGGAAGGGTCTGCTTTAACTGTCCCAGTCAGACACCTGTAACTGAATAATCAGTGTTGTCCTATGAACATGACAGGCTGACTATAACTGGTGTCAGAGGTGAGATGGAGGCCTCGCGTGACATCCATCTCCAGCCTCTCCTATTGCTACTGTAAGTTACCAAAAAATCAACATCTCAGCAACAATGGGGTCAAATGGCTTGTAAGCCACAGTGAGTCTTGGTGAGTGATTCACTAAAGTGGGGATGAATGACTCTGTTAAAGGTTCATACCACTGCTCTTTTCCAGGAATCAAACACATGCAGAGTCAAACATGTTACACAATTCAGAACCGCTTCACCTAAGCAGTCCACACACAGTCCAAACATCTTACACAATTCAGAACGGCTTCACCTAAGCAGTCCACACACATTCCACACACAGTCCACACAGTCCAAACACAGTCCACACACAGTCCAAACACAGTCCACACACAGTCCAAACACAGTCCACACACAGTCCACACACAGTCCACACACAGTCCAAACACAGTCCACACACAGTCCACACACTACGTTTAACTGTTGGGCAGAATTTGAAGAAAAGTCATTAAAAATGATTCCTAGGTCTCTTCATCTGCCCCCCCCCCCAAGACCTTCATCTTCCTCACAGACTCTGGTGTGACTCACCCAGAGGGGGTCCAGTCCACTGAGGGAGCAGAAGTTGTCCATCCAGACTCGTTCCCCTCCAGCAGTGTTTTCTCCTCTTCTACCTGCGGCGAAGCTCTGCTCCTTAAGTCCGGCTCTCCTGCTCGCTGTGGCTCTGTAGATCAGTGTGTGTGATGTGGTGCTGAGAGTTCTCTCCCAGTCTGGTGCTGAGTTAGCTTTGAGCCCAGGGTGGTGGGGCTGGTCTGTTTAATCGTTGGCCTGCCACAGTCCCTCTCTCACCCCCTTCTAAAGGAGGGTGGGAGATCTGGCTCTATTGGTCTCTTTCTCTCTTATTTTTCTCTCTCTTACTCTTTTTCTCCCTCACTCCCTCCTCCCTCCCTTATTTTCTCTCTTTCGCTAATTCCTCTCTCTCTCTCTCTCTCTCTCTCTCTCTCTCTGTCTATTTCTCTCCTATGTTTGCCAGAGGACACTACACCACAGACACTCCTCTAGGAGAACAAAACAGTAGCAGCCATAACCACTCCCACAGTTCTCCTCAGACTCCTCCAGGTTCAGCCCCCCCATCTCCTATGCACCCTCCTCCTGGCACTCTCACGGTAGCGGAAACCTTTTGAAGGTGCTGTGATTCAAACACTCCAAGCAATAAGAGTTAGCAGAGAGATGTGACACTATTGGCCTTTTCAGCAGGGTGCGTTCAGCTGGGCGCCCATGGCCTTATGATGACAGGAGATTGACTTGTGAACGAACGTCAGTGCAGACGAATCTGGCTGGGATGTAGCAAGTATCGTGAGTGTGTCTGTGGCTTCTCTGTGGATCTGCCCTTGTCTGTGGAACTGCCCTCCCCTGCTGAAAAGTTCTTTCAGTTGCTCGCTACAGTAAAGGTTGCACACATTGTCTGCTAATGAAACCAAATCACCAGCATAAAGAATGAGGCATATACCAGCCTGTCCCCCATCTGTGTGCGTGTGTGTGTGTATTTGTGTGTATGTGTGTGTGTGTATGTAGGTGTGTGTGTTCACATGTGCGTGTCTTTGTATGTGTATGTGTTTGTATGTGTGTGTATGTATGTCTGTGTATGTATGTTTGAGTATGTGTGCGTGTATGTGTGTGTATCTGTGTGTGCATGTCTGTGTGTGTATGTGTGTGTATATACGTGTGTATGTGTGTGTGTATATGTGTGTGTGTGTGTGTGTGTCTGTGTAAGAGTGAAAGGGAAAGTGAATGAGGACACGTTTAAGAATGAGTGCAGGAGTGGCGCTGCTCCCCAGCATGAGGGAGGTGGGGGGAACTGCACCTCCCCAGCGTGAGGGAGGTGGGGGGAACTGCGCCTCCCCAGCGTGAGGGAGGTGGGGGGAACTGGGGAATTTTTTCTGTTGCATAATGGAAATTTCCTGCTCGCCTGGTAATGACAGGTTTAGGTCCTATTCTCCACCCTGGCATCCTGCAGCCATCAGATCATGACTGTGTGGAACAAATAATGCCAGAACGCGTGGGTTTCAATGGCTGTAGGCACACTTGTCCTGACACGTCCTTTAAACGCTTTTAGTGTTTTGTACACTTTCATTTTCAGAAGTTCTATTCATGCACAGGAATTTGCTCAACACACTGAAACTGACGTTGGTGACAAGTATGGAATAAATATGCAAGAGAGAGAGAGCTCAAGAGTGTACAGAGTAAACAAGACATCGATTCAGTTTATAGATTTCTGTTTGCAAAGTGACACTGCGTGAGGTGTTTGAGTAGTGATTGTGGTTCAGTAGTGGTTATAGTCCAGTGTTTTCCTGCTCCAGCGTTTGCAGGGGATGGTTCAGAAATATGGCACTGGTGTTTCGGTGTTGATTTTGAGTACCTTTGAGAAGTGTTTTTCAGAAAGGAACTTCTGAAATAAGTATTATCCAGGGTGAAAGTACCTCACAGACTGGTGAGGGCTGGTATAGGAGTGGCTGCAGACAAACTTTTCAGCTTGATAACACACTGTGGTTGGTTTCTGTACTGTACAGTAGCAGAGCCAAACGAAACAATAGAAGTAATTATGCCTTCAGTGATAGTTTTGTATAACTATATGAATATAGGTTAGGCAAACCTGGGCTTTCTTTGTGATTGAAGTGAACCTTTCATCTCTGCTAAGAGTGATGGAGATGACTTTTGGAATTTGCAGAAGTTGTGGCCCTCTGTGGTTACATCCAGCTCCCTTTTGTAGTTTTTGTTTTCTGAATAGACCTGGCACAGTTTGCTTCTTAATTGGAAAGACTTGTGGAAGGGGTGTGGTTTAATTACGATAGCCAGTGGAAGGGGAGGTGGGATTTAATTAGGTTGGGTTTGTGGAATTAGCAAGTCCTTCAGAGTTAGTTTTGGGGGCAAACAGTAGTGCTGACGATTGAACTTGTAGGACTGGTATTAGTGGGATTATTGGAAGTCATTTGTTTCAAATATACTGTAAAATATATTTTAATGTCTCTGGGAGATACTTGAACATGTCTGGTAAAGTATCAGAAGATATTAAGACCAGTGCAGTGTGTGCTGTGTTTCCACAGTCTGTATCTGATTTGTTTTGAACTTCATCATGCTACTTTCCTGCTAATGTGAATGTAGCAGTGGGGAGTTTTCAGCAGTCGGCGGCAGTTTTGAGGCAGTGTGAGACCTAAACCAGGCAGTGCAGGGTGTTTAAGAGCAGCCACAGGCTCCCGGATCCACAGGAGCCTTGCACTGGGGCAGCACGCGCACAGCTCGTGGTTCAACACCCAAACATCTCCCCAAACAAGAGCTGGCAGATTGTACCATCAGGAGGAGACATGCATCCGGGGGTGGGGTAAGGGGGGGGTTGTGTTTGGGCCCCTGGGTCCAAACTCCACCAAATGAAATGAATGTGGTCTGCTTTGTGTGGGAGGTGACAGGCCATGCAGTGATACATGGCTACTGGAACTCTGCCACCACACACACTCTGTCCAGGAGTGTGTGTGCGTGTGTGTGTGTGTGTGTGTGTGTGTGTGTGTGTGTGTGTGTCTGGTGCACCAGGACACCTAGACTCCTGCAGAAGCCATTATAGGGTTGTTTTCTCAGCCCATCACAGCAGGTGTAAATATAGAACAGGGCAGAGGTAGGAGTGCCAGGGTCTTCACACACCAGAAGATAGAAATATCTCAAACGTCTGTGAAAGCCAGACACAGAGAAACATTTCACAATTTATTTTTTAAGCAAATTCTAAGAATGTGACCTTCCTCTCCTGAGCAGAAAGCCATTTTCCCACAGTCTTCCTGGACTCAGAGAGTGGGCACTGGTCTCTAGTTCCCTCACTGATAAAGAAGTGATGTTCTAGTAAACCAAGACCCAGTTTAAACACCTGGCTGAGAGAGGTGAGTAATATCCACTGCATAATACAAACATCCTGTTGATCTTGTGTGTGTCTCTACTGTACCATACATCTATGAAGAACAGAACACAATCTAATCTGTCATTACTGCCAATAAACGTTAAGCTGTTGTTTTGTTTTGTTTGAGGGATTCATCTTAGCAACAAAATTGGTTTTTTTCATTGTGGCTGCATCTTGAAGTGATGTTTTGCTGAAACAGGTAATTAGGCACGTTAGTTCCACCCCAGCGTCTCAGCAGTGAAGATCTCAGCTATGAAGCGTTTCCTCATTCACACAGTGGATTAGCCTGTAATCATCCTGAGCACTAATGGTCTCCCTGCACATCATCCGTAGCTGCTCTGCACTTTTCCAAAGCTTGGTAGGTTTCTTCCTGGTGAACTGCAGGGCTTTCGTGACAGAGTTCTGAAAGAGTCTGACACAGGCCCAAACACTCTACCCCTCTCCTGCCTGCAGGCCAGTAAATAAAGCAGTCTTCTCAGACAATAGGGTGATGTGAGCTCTTTGAAGTAAATGATCTTATGAAGAAAACATACAAAGACTCCATGAAGTCCATTTGACCAGTTTTACGGTTTACGTCTAGATCATGCTCAATCGTAGCCAGGCGCATCTATACCACTTACCTAAAGAAAAAGGGGTTTATCGTCCCAACAAATAAAATATTGGACTGTATTTAGTGTCTCTGCGCTATATGACAGGTGGTAACACTGCAGACGGAGAGACCAGTGAAGGTGCTGCGTCTATGTTTCCTTGTTGTTGTTTGTTGGTCCTTTTGATAGTTTGTATTTGTAACATTTATTTCGTTAGGACCTGCCTTGCACTGGTCATCTCTAATCATCTCTAATCATCTCTAATATTAATTGACTGACTGGATGTAGTACCTCTAAATGGGGTCCATTACAGATAAACCTCTCTGATAAAGAATTCTTTCATCTTTCGTTTTTGAACACTCACAGTCAGTTTTATTTTACTGTCAGTACGCTGTAATTATGGAATCTTGAGTTTCACAATGTAGGTAATTATGCTAGTGGAGTGCCTGCAGTCAGTCAGCATGTATTCACACGTGGGTCTCCAGAACAGCATCACGCCACTGAATTCTAATCACAGCATTATGAACGAAGCAGCTTCAGTAACTTCCCTGCACAGTCACATAACCAGTTCAGCTGCTGGCTGATCAGGCTTCTCTCTGGCTTGGGTTTCTAAAGTTTATTTTAAAAGAAGATCAAGAACAACAGTGCTTGCAGTTGGAGTACAACTGGTACCGATTTTTATTAACTTTGGCTAATAACATTTTTTAAACATTTCCTATTTTAACATTTTACTAATGTTTAAACAAAACCGACAGATTCAAAAGGCCAACTGCCTGTTTATTATCATTTCAGTCAAACATAACATCCAGTATGGAAAAGAGACATTGTGTATCTCGCACCCCTCACAACAAACTCTCCGTTTCTAACATTCCAGTGGAATGAATTTTCATATTTGCGGTATTCCAGGCCTCACCTCTAACCGCTGCTCACTCTGTTAAGGCACCACCGGATGGGCTCACCTCAAGCCAGACTGGTTTCCACACCAGACAGTCTGAAAACACAGCCCAGCTTCTCCAGCGCCTGGCTGGACTGCAGTCGGCTGTGAGGCTGCATTAAATCTACACTCTAAATCTACACTTTGTCGTGACACACTGGACACACTGGTGTTGTGTTGCTCCAATTTAGCATAACAGAAACTCCTACCGCTGGTAGTTGTGAGAGAAATGATAATTTTAGTAAATGATTTCCATAAAATATAAATGTTTGTTGGTATTACAGATGTAGCTTCACCTGTCAGTCAGTAGCAGAATATCAGACCAGTAAATAATAAAGTTATTTAACAAGTTGCAAATTAGATAATAACAGATGTTTTTAAAAGTAGTAGTTGATTTAATTACCATCTGGATATGCAGCACCAGGAAATGTAAAATTAGGCATTTGAAAAAAAAAATTTAGCCTAAATATTCAAAGAAGAAGATCAACAACTAATTTCTGTGGGCACTGGTAGAGCTACACCAGGTGTATCATGAGCCAGAATTATGTTTTGTAATGCCAAGGGCAAAATGGCATAGAGCTGCGGAACAATTTACTGCTCTGTCTGCTGACGTGTACCTGATTAAATAGAGCTGCGGAACAATTTACTGCTCTCTCTGCTGATGTGTACCTGATTAAATACCGGATGTTTTACACCTGATTAAACATTACATTCAAATACATAGTTTCAGCAGTGGAATTTGATTTTCATTAATAATAGCAATGTGGTCATTTTCATACATGTACAATATATACTGCTCAAAAAATAAAGGGAACACTGAAATAACACATCCTGGATCTCAATGAATGAAATGTTCCAGTGGAAAATCTTTATTCATTACATAGTGGAATGTGTTGAGGGATCATCAAAAATGGATCTTCAAAATTATTATAAATAAA
>JAOYMR010000001.1:27908832-27922416 GCA_025802075.1 Tenebrosternarchus preto
ATCTCACCTGAGGATGTAGTTAGACCAGGTGTAGTTAGACCAGGTGTAGTTAGACCAGGTGTAGTTAGACCAGGTGTTTTGTGCTCTGGGTTGCTTTGGTTCAGAACTGGCACAAAGCAAGAATGAGGACCATCTGTGGTCCCCTGAAGGAGAGATTAGAAATGAAAAGTTTATTTATTCGAGCTGATTTAATGTTATTGGAGCTGATTTAATGTCTTGATGTCTAGTCTTGTTTGGGTCCTTTACCAAGTGGGTATGTCTTGTTTGGATGTGTGAGTATTGTATTTAGAGGGTTTTTTAAAGGTTGTGTTGTATGAGTCTTTAAGTATAAATGTGTGTTCAGGTCCTTCAAAATACGAGTGTACTTTGTGAGGTTCTTGAGTGTGAGCGTGTTGTAGGAGTCTTCTAAAGTGTGAGAACTTCTTTGAAAGTGCGAGTATGTTTCTTTTCTCTCCAGTGAGTGAGGAGGTCATGTGTGTTTCTTTTCTCTCCAGTGAGTGAGGAGGTCATGTGTGTTTCTTTTCTCTACAGTGAGTGAGGAGTTCATGTGTGTTTCTTTTCTCTACAGTGAGTGAGGAGGTCATGTGGGAGTATAAATGGGACAATAAGGAGAACTCTGAGCTCTATGGACCTTTCAGTAGCCAGCAGATGCAGGTATGAATCTTCTAGAAATACAAAAGTCCATTTAAATAATATGATGAATGCTTGGATGGACAGACAAATAATTGCTGGGGGGGATTTTTATGTCTCATGTACAGCACATAAAGAAATGACAATTTGCTGAAAATTTTCCTATTGGGCAAAAAGCTTATAGTTTTTCCTCAAGTCTAATTCAGTTATTTAATTCTGTTAATCTTCCTTTCATTTCTCAAGGAATGGGTTGAGCAGGGCTACTTTAAGGATGGAGTATACTGCAGGAGAATTGATCAGGAGGGTGCACAGTTCTACAACTCCAAGAGACTGGACTTCGAACTTTATACGTGATTTGATATGTTTTGAGAGTTGCTTCCATTTTCCACACCTGTTAACTCTGAGAGTTTTTCTGAATCAGCATTTGTTCAGTGTTTTTTCCTAAATACGCTCATATAGGAAACCTCGATTAAGTGCTTGTTCTCTTATCTAAACCATTTGATATCTGATCATGTATTTTTGTTTTAAAATAAAGTCTTTGGTGACTATCCAGATCTGGGTCTTATTTTAAACGTTGTTGCTTTTAAACCACTTTGGGTCGCTTGTTTGTTTGTTTGTTTTGCTGTTATGTTTTTTCCAGCTACACGCCTCCAGTGCGTACGTAAATATTTTGCTTCTCTGCGCTACACGCTTCGCGTTATCTTGTGACCGAGCGAAATCGAGGTTCCACGGGGACAGATGGGGCGGGTCTATTGTGGCATTGGCTGCGTCATCCAAATTGGTCTGTACTAGAATCTAATTGGCCACGTCGTCGATGTGTGTACGTTTTTATTGGTCTATTCTTCATACGCTACTTCAAGGCGGGTTATTTTCATTGAATACGACGCTGTCATTGGTCGAGGGGCGGGACTCGCCTTATGAACGTCTAAACGACTGAAGTGGGTCGAAACACTGAAACTTGGGCGCCGTCCGGCATGGAAATGTCAACTCCGATTTAAAATTTCAGAGAACAAAAAAAAAAAAAAAATTCAAAACACCGAAACTGGCTAAATTGTATTTCCAGAGAAGCTTGATGCATTCTTTGTTATAGGTATGTGTGCACATGTATTTTTGTTTATAATTGAATATACCCAGATTTAATTTCAGGTGTATTTTTGCCTACACCAGTAGAGAGGCCAGGCGTTACGGTGAATATGTCCATCGTTAGTTAGTAAGATCTCTTTTGTGATGGTGGATACGTGTTTACATCGAATAACAAAACCACTCAGTCCAGTCGGTGCTTTAGTCCCTATCCAAACTGCGAGCTGGTTAGCTGGGCAAGCTAATGCTAATTATATACACGACGAATAGAAATTGCATGACCGCACAAATCTTGGCACAAAGACCATGTGCGTGTCGGATTTGGTGTGTTTGGGAGCTGGTTTTGACATAATTGGTATAGTTACACATGCTAATGTGAGTTGGTTAACCCTAGCTAGCGCTAGCTAAGCTAACTATCCATCTGCAGGGATCGCGTCTAGGCCTCGGGTACAAGATAAATGTCTAAATTAATCTGGTGGGTTAGCTAGGATGGCTACAGCAGAGATGATTGGAAATAATTACTATAACACCCTGCTATTTAGCTATAACCAGCTACGCTTGGCTTCAGCTACAACATGCTCTCAAGTGAGCTGGGTTAATTAACGTTTATTTATGGGAGTAAAGTGCTAGTTATTTAACTGATGGAGAACCAGCGGTGTTTAACTCCGTCCACAATTGATTTACAAACTCCTAAAAAAAAAAATTAAAAAAATAACCACATTTAATGACATGCCAGTACGTTTCCTTGGCGATATAAAACGTAGACGAAGCTCTTTGTGTCTTGAAACAGCGGGATGAGACTTTGATGCTGTTGAATGGCAGCTCTCCACACACTAACGGGTCATTTACTACCTTCTAGTTTGCAGATATTATCGCCTGCGGCTTTGCTAAGTTATTAAATTGTAACGTATTTCTCCAGTTAAGCCGACGTCTAAAAGATTACATAATTAAATATCGGTTGCAAGCATTTCAATGACTGGAAAAAATGGTGCACTCACAGCGGCAAGTCATCTTATAAGTAAACTTAAAAGGTTACTGTAAAATGTCTGGTCATTGTAGACGGCCACATCTGCTTATTTGTACTCCGTTCCTATGTTCTGTATGTGTCTCAGTAACTGTTTGCTGAGGCTCGCCGTGGTCCTGTAAGTGGGGTTCACGCTTACCTCTCCACAAGAGTTCATCCACAGCAGTGTTGCGCTAATGGAGGAAGATGGCCAGAGTTCTTCTCGGGCGCTTTATGTTGGTTCTCATGGTGAACTCGCACCCCAAACCTGCTCTGATTCTTCGGTTTTTCACAGGTACATCTTTCTCTCTTCTGTTGTTGCTATTATGGTTGGAGTGTGTCAGCTAAAAAGAAATAGTCAAAATGCCTACGGGTTGTTTCATGCTACTAAAAACATTTGCCGTCGTGTGTGTGTGTGCTGTGATCTCTCTTTTTGTAAAGTCATCATGGGAGGTTTGTGTGTGCACATGGCTAGAGTGGGAGTTTTGACAGTTTTACTGCCAATTTTGAGAGTTTAGCTTTCAGTTTGCCCCCTGATTATTGCTCTCCTCTCTGATCACTGGTTTGATCTTTGATCCCTTTGATTACTGATCCTGCCAGTGCATTTGTGTCTAGCATCTTCCATTGATCTCTAGAATGAATTAGAGATGCTCTTGAATTTCTGAGTTTACCTCAGATGCTTCTTCTCCAGGCCTGTTGGATAAAGGGAGTCCACATGATGAGCATTACTAACTGAAAAGCATATGATCTTTATAAATACTGTTTGAACTGTTTTTGTGATGAGGTGGTGAAGATTTCAGTTCTTTGTGTGGTGTATAGAACATCTCTATCGCGCTTAGTCCTGAACATGTTGCGCAGTACTGGGCTAACCGGTACTGTGTGCCGTTCCCAGCTGTGAAGATACAAAGAGGCCGCCTGCCTGCCAGAGGAGGAGGCCGCTGATCGGAGAGAGGAGAGGATGCGGCAGTGGAGCCAGCATTTCAAAGCGACGGAGAATGAACACGTCTTCCATAAAGCAGAGAGACCCCAGGGTAATGTCACCGATGCCCGTGTGTGATGTCCTTTGGCAGGATCCGTAGTCTGTTGCAGTGCATGTATTGTCCTGTAGTACAGTCTGTACTGTGTACTGTTGTGTCTCAGTACATCTCTCATGTGTGCATGCCTGTGGTGCTTTTCTGAATTGAGGCCAGCCTGATGATGCATTATTACCACTAATAACCCATGGTTACAGTATGCTGGATAGTATATGATAACCTGGCCTGAATTGAGTACCTTTTGACCTATTGCATACAAAAAAAAACAATTTCTGGAAAGCTGTCAGAGATGTGCATGTGGCAATTTAGGAGAAAATAATTGTAATACTTGGTGTTCATACACACAGTACTTAGTTCTGAACTGTACTGATCATGAGTCTCTTGATGGTTTGGTGCTTTAAAGTAACACATGTTGCTGCTCTTGTTGTTACAGAACATTGATGAAGAGAAAGTTATTCAAGACCAGGAACAAGAGTGAGTTTGATTCATTTTCTTATGATCAATCTGCATGCATTGACCTCTCAATGCATATAAAGGATGTAATTTGTCTTTAATTTCAGAATCTTTAAATGTGCTAATAGGTGATGGTAGACACATTTTAAATGTGTGATCTACATTATGAGGTGTTTTTTTATTTATTGTTTGTTTGTTTGTCTTTATTGCAGTGATAAAATTGAAAGAATGGACTTTGATGAGGAATTCCCAGAACACCCCCCCTCAGGAAAGAGATGGTTGATTGGCCCCCTGTTCCAGTCATTCAAATCTAAGATGGCGAGTTTCACTGAAATCGTCATGAGTCCTGTTCGAATCTTCCAGTCCAGTGACTCTCCACCTTCAAATGCATCACCAAGCCACAGTGAACAGCTGTCTGGCTCAAATCTCGAACAGCCGTCTTTAGCCAAGAGGAAACAGATGGTGGCAGGAAGTTGTCACAAAGATGCTTCCCAGGGTCATCACAGGGCTGTGCAGAGACTCACGTTTGACTCCGACTCGAGTAATGTAAGTAATTCAGAAAGTAAGGTTAAGATTTCCCCCAAAAGGTCAGAGACTCAGGAGGACTCGTCAGGTTCATCTCTGGTGAAGTCTCTGCTTGCGCCGGCTGCCGAATCCAGTTCCGTCCGCTTAAACGCACCTGGTCTTCAAACTCCTCATCCAGACGCCACCTACTGCTCACACTCCTTAACCCTCGATGCAGATCGGCGAGGGCAGGCGGACGGCGAGGACGCTACTCTGGGAACGTCCACCAGGACGAGTCCTGGAAAGGCGACTAAAACCCCGCTGGAATGTGTCGTGTTTCCAGGCTCTGAAGGATCCTCCCTGCTGATAGCAGCTGACGTCCCCGATACTTTCTGTTCCCAAAAGAGTGTGGATGATGTGAAGCCCACAGAGTATGAATGTAACAACAAGGGCAGCGTTGTAGAGACGTCAGGTTCTTCGGATTCCTTGGAGACGGAGAAAATAGGCCACACATCTAGAACTCGAGCTAGAAGGAAGAGGGGTGTAAAATGTAGAGCATCTGCAGCCCTGGGGGTCATGAGGAAGAACAGCGGTACCTCGTCTTCCTCAGTCGTCACAGAGGGCGTCGTGGTGAACAGTGAGTTGCAGAGCTGCAGCACGAAGGTGACTGCAGGGAGCGGTCACGCCCTTACGGGAACGGTTTCAGGAGCGTCCGAGCCGCCATCGGGAGCGGAGGCTATGACCCGGAAGACGATGCAGTGTAAGAACAACGGAGCCGTGCTGCGCGTTGGGGGAAATCGGGAGTCCCACGCCGCTGTGGTCAGCTGTGCCGTACCTGCAGCCTCTCCAGGGCCTCCAGACAGGGCACCTGGGGCTTGTGCAGGCCAGGCAGCGTCTCCAGGGCCTCCGGGCGGGGCACCCGGGGCTGGTGCAGGCCAGGCAGCGTCTCCAGGTGCAGAGGAATCTGGTGATGCTCATTCGGATCGGGAAAGGACATTCAGGAGTGACAGTTGCCAAGATGAGCGTGAACAGGAGACGTCCATCACGATCACAGGAGCTGCTCCTCCAGGACCAGCTGCTAGAACACTAGTGATCCGCAAGCAGACGCATGGAGAGGTTCCAAAAGCTGCCTGTGTGTTTGCAGAGCAGAGAGTGTCTTTGTCTGTGACCCTGAAGCTGGGCCCGGGAGCACATGGAAACGGGGACCTGATGGTGTCGGGAGCGCGTGCTGGTTCTGCGGATCGGTGGCAGGCGGAGAACCTGCTGAAGAGCTGCAGAACGGTGAGGAGGAGGAGGAAGCGGAAGGCTGGCTCTTGCGTGGATGACGGCCCTGAGACCTCTGCGCCGCGGCTTGGCCAAGATGAGCTTCTGGTTCCAGGATCCGGGAACGATTCCGGTACGCGTGCCAGTGTGAATGATGAGGTTGATGGACGGTTTTGCAAAAATGACATTTCAAAGAGGATGGAGGAGACTGTGGAGACGGAGGCCAGGAAGAGAAGTGCTGAGGAGGAGCAGGTGGAGCAGAGCGTTCCTGTAGCGCCGTTGCCAGGTAACGGTTCCAGCCGCCTTCTGCGCAGTCTCTCCTGTCCCGACATCCCGTCCCTGCAGGACAGTGACCATGCCCCTTTGGTCCTGTCTCATGACAGATTCCTTCCTCGCCCTCGCAGGCAGTCCTTCCTGGCCCCGCCCCTTACCTCTCCTCACTGTATGTACAAGCGCACACGCCGTCACACGGTCTGCACCGTGGAAATTGAACGGGAAATCGCCCCCTTGTGCCTGCGCAAGGAAGTGCACCCAGTGGGCTGGGCTGGTGCTTCCGGCCCTGTGTACCCGCGTTACTCCCCTTCAGTCCTCGCATCTCGGTTCTTATCAAGCCCTCTAGCGTTCCTCTCCAACAGGTCAAGTCGAGGGTGGAGCGATACCTGTGGATCAGGTGATAGTGGCTGTGGCCTGGCCCCCTCTCCTCCACCTGCTGTTCCGATGGCTCCGTCAGCCTCTCCCCAGCTGTCTCTTGCTGCTCCTCCGCTCACCGTCTTCCCTGCACCAAACGCCTGTGGTTCTTCCTCACCTGACTGGGCCTCTGCGTCTGTGTCCTCTCCCTGCAGGTAATCTGTTTCCTTTGTATAATTTTCTCACAGTGGACACTCACAAACTTTATGTTCAGATCATGAAATCATTTTAAACAATTTCCCCCTCATTCTCAGTGTACTTGAGTCAGTTACCGTGGAGATGGAACATGGAATGGAGGTCGATGAGCTTCCGTCTGGGACTGTATCCGAGGAGAAAGACGCATCACACTTTGAGATTAAGGTGTCACTCCTTTCGTAGTCACGTCACGTACATCAAACTCTGTTACATCCTCTTGGTTTAATGCTAAGACCAAACATCTAGCAGGTTTAAAAGCAGCTTGTTTTGAGGTCTTTGCTTCCCAAAGTGAAGTTTGTTTCTTTGATTAGTTTCAGACTGATGGCAAGAAGGTGCAGTGCAGTAAAGTAAAATCCTCCGTCAGTAAAGTATCCTCCGTCAGTAAAGTATCCTCCATCCGCATCCGGAAGACTCTGCCCAAGCCTCAGTACCACCTAACGCCGATGGGACTTCCCAAAGCTGTCAGGTGTGTGTGTGTGTGTGTGTGTGTGTGTGTGGGTGTGTGTGTGTGTGTGTGTGTGTGCACGCACATATACAGATACAAATGTTTTGTGTTTCCAGGATAAAGAAAAAGGTTTTCAGTGTAGAGGAAATTTACACAAATAAGAACTTCAGCCAACCCCCTGAAGGGTGAGTTTACCTTCTAACTGTTTGACGTTTAGACAGACCTCTTAGATGGTATCTGGTGCTCGGTCAGCTCGTGGTCTGTTGTTATGGTTACAGTGCACATCATATGAGCTGCTTAAAAGTTGGGTGGGGCTCAGAAAATTCCATAACCCGTCAGGTTCCGTAGCCTCCGGGTTGTTGTGGGTTGGAATGGAAAGCGTAGGCCTGGGTTGGGTCCCTTTGTGTATCTTACCTTCATCTCTTTCCATGGCAGTCTGAACATTTAAAGAGTCTATACTTAATGCTACATTAACATAAAAGATGCCCCTGGACGGACGGACACACACACACGCACTCTTGTTTTAGCAAGTCTCGTATTGTCTTCACACACTCCTCTGAATGCTGACCAAATATAAATATATATATGTGTATATTGATAAGATTTTAAAAAATATTAATATAAATCTGTTGTACAGTTACAGCATCAGCTACCAATCCTCCATTTTCCTGTCTCTCTCAAACTTCATTGATGTCCTATCTCAGAACTGTGAGATGATCTTGTAGACTTTGTGTTCACTTAAATCAAGATGCACAGCTTTTAAGAAACCAGGATGCTGGAGGAGAAGACCAGGTTTGGTTTGGTGGAGCAGGGATTGTATTGTCTCTAATCTCTTTCTATTACTGTCATTAATAATGTGTAGAGCTGGTCTCTCTTTGGATCTGGCTGCCTTGGAGATTTCTTTACTGTTGTTGTTGTTGTTTATTCATGCAGCCGTTTAGAGACCATATTTGAGGTGCCCCTCAGCCGGCGGGACGGTTCTCAGTCTCTGATTGGCCAGAAGCGGGTGAAACGCTTTGTAGAATTCCCCGAACTGGGTGTGGCCAGGAAGCCAAGGAAACCTCTTATTGGAGCAGCTGGACTGGGAGGTGCTCAGAGGAAAGTGGTGGGGAATTCTGGGACTGGTAGAACTCGTAGGGGTGTCTGGGCCTCCTCTAGGGATGAAGATGCACTTAATCTGCAGGATCTTGAATCACTCCTCTGCTCAAAACTGAACGAATTAGACTCCTGGATGGCGCTGGAACAGATGGCCTACTGAAACCTCGGTAGTGTTTTTGCCAAAATGTGTTTTGTTTGGGGTTTTTTTTTTCTTTCTTTCTTTCACCTTTGGATGTACAATCATTCAAGAATAAACCATCTGAGTAACATGAAAATACAAATGCACAGATGTACCTTTTTGTAATAAATAGTATGGATGCTATATACTGACATTTTTTTTAGTTAAACGTCTTGTCTGATAGTTATGTGGCGTTAAATGTGTGTACGTACACGTTTGTATATGTGCAGGTATATGTCTGTCCGTCTCGAAGGTTTGAAAAGAGCACTTCAGGTGTTTTAGCTGAATTATTCCACCTCTGATTCCAGTGTTTGCAGCCAGGCTAATCGATGCCAGGAAAACCGTCCCTTTTTTGGGAAAGTGTCAAATTCATGGATATTAGTCATGAAGATGCCTTAACAGTTCACACTCAGGGTGTTTGTGTATGTGACCATGCTGTGTTTAAATGTATCATACATCTGTATAATAGCCTTTGTAAAATAGAGGGAGGGGTCAGTAAATACTGTTTTTTCAGTTGCTTAAATGTCTTGTTGCAGTTCTCTGTGGTTTGACTGAGGAGATCTGATGAACTGTGTTGGTACTCCTCCCCTAAATAAGTGCAAACTACGTTAACTTGTAGTTAGAAGAACCGTGAATCTGTATGTTACAGAAATGGGTGTCTTTTGCTGGTTTCTGTTCTTATAATGAATGTTGGTTGTATGTTACTTTGCTTTTATGGTTTATAGTGATTTAAGTCAAAGCATTGTGTCCCAATATAGCTGGAAAGCACCGACAGTTAAGACTTTATTGCCAAGTATTTGACATTGTATAAAAATGCAAAAGCACAACTTACAGCAATAGTACAAATAGACTTCGATAAACCGTGTAACTGAAACATCACAGCATTTACATTGTCTTATTTATCCATCCTTGATGTTTACTTCCACAGTTTGGAGTTGAGAATAAAATTACATTTTGTAACAAATGGACAGACTCGTACGTTTGTATGTTGGTATGTTATGTGACTCTTGAGCTGTCATGAAATACTTGCAAGCTCCTTTTGGTTGTTCAAAGGCTCCTTTCAGTGACCTAGAGCCAACGGAAGCCATTGGTCTCAGTGCCTGGTGGAGTCGGGGTCCTGGGTCTCAGTGCCTGGTGGAGTCGGGGTCCTGGGTCTCAGTGCCTGGTGGAATCAGGGTCCTGTGTTTCTGTTCCTAGATCTCAGTGCTGGCCTCCCTGCCACTTGCTCACTTGCTGTTATCAGTCTCTTCATAGACCTGTCAGCACATCGGTGCGGTCAGGCAATGGTTTCCATGGTGACTGATGGAGTCCATTTTTCTGGCAGTTGAGCATTTGTGGGACTCAGTTAATTAATGTCATGAGGTAAGAGAGGAGTCCCATGGCCAGAGGCAGAAGAACAAGAAGACCCACCCAGATCAGGATGGATATTACCCCCCATTTGAAAGCCTTGCTGGAATATTCCTTGGCCTTTCTTGCCCTGACTTTCTTGTCCTGTATACCAAGATGATTTTTGTTCATTTGCCGAGTCTGGAGAGAATGGAAGATGTGAGATTAAGAGGGAAGTGAATTAAATCTGCATCGTATCAACAACAACAACAACAACAACAAATACTGGGACTGTTAGTTGCTTTTTTTAGATCAGTTTCCTAGACCCAGATTAAGTCTAAATGTAGAATGGAAAGAATAGTGATGATTTACTTGCTGCTGCAGTTTAAGACTAAGACTAATCCATGAACAGGAAACCTCAGACTAAGGGTCATGTTTGTGCATTCCATTCTGTAACATCTGAGTCAGACTAAAGAAGGTTCTCTTAAATCACCTGGTTAATACAGTCGGGTATGTTAGAGAATGTAAAAACACACAATTGTGGCAAATTGGTTCCCAAGGATGAGGGTTAGGAGCTGCTACACACTGGACAGACTGACTGTATCTGTTCAGGCAGGGATGAGCAGCATTTTTCAAACCTGCCCTGTGTGTTTGAGTGATTTGATCTGCTGGAGCAGGTGAGCTGAAACAGGTGAAAGACTATGAGATGCAGCCCAGGTGCACCTTCATGACCAGGACGGGCAAAGCTGGCCGTGCAGTAGACAATTCCCGTACGTGCGAGAGTTCTGTGTTACTAACGTAACAAACACGTGCGTTACCTTTACAGAGTAGATGAGAGACATGATACCGATGCAGGACAGGCCACATATGATGCTGACGATAGCCAGTTTCCTGTGGTCGTTGTACTGGTCGTACTGGTCGTACTGGTCGTTGTACTGGTCGTAGCTCGTTGTATTTGCGTATCCAGCCTCTACGTCATTTGGCCGTGACTCACCACTCTTCATTTCAGCCTCCCTCAGTGGAGTTGTACTGTCTGACATGTCTGCACAGACGAGGGGAAAAATCCACCAGTGTGTTACTGTGATACTCGATGAGCCGCGATCAGCCACAATCAACACTAAACAACCACAAACAGCCATAATGATCAGCAGTGGATCCACCACAAACAGCCATGATTAACCACAATCAGATACAACATGTGCTATACTCATACAGACACAGAATTGAGCAAATGCTGCCAAACTTTCTTGATGGAAATATTTTCGGATTGCATGCGGTTGTGTTTCACTTTTGAATCTTAGAGAATGTCTATTGTGTTGCTCTGATAACCTGGATTAAAAAAACTGACATACATACAGTGTCGAACAGGGCCATTTCTACTGTTCACTTTAACACCTTTTCTGAACAATGATACACGTTATAGAAATATTAACAAAAATATGTTTAGATTAAATAAGTTACATATATATTACAGCAGCTAAACATCAGGTCAACATTAAAAGCTAAATGGCTCCTTTAATTGTAGAAGATATTGTAGAGACTGTTCCCTATGTAAAGCGCCCAGTGAGTCAGATCCAGTTTGCAGAAGGAAACAATGACCGTTTCCATGTCTTTGTGTTTCTTCTTGTTTTGGTTTTTTGGGGGTTTTTTGTGGGGGGGGGGAGGGGGGGGGGGTGGTGCTGTTACACAATGGAGATTTTCCTGAGAAACCGTTGGGCTGAAAACCTGTTGCCTGAAGATCAATGTAAGTCCACACTGCTAGGTTTTGGCAGGCAGAGTGCCAACACTGCCAGTGAGTTCCTGAAAGTTACTAAATAGGCTTTCATTACTAACACTCAGTGTAACACAGTCAGTCATTTTGCAACAAGACAGTTTCATTCTTCCTCTCTCACTCTTTCTGTTTCTTTCTTAGTTTCTGTAAACCTTTCTCTGTTTTTCACACTATGTACATAAACACAAAGTCTCTAATATTACTCTAATATTACTCTAATATTACTCCAATATCTGTCGCTAATATTACTACTTCTGCTCTGCATAAGAACCACTGCCCACAGGCTATAAAAACAGATTTATGTGCCATGGGTCATATTTGTTGGCCATGCTGCCATATTTCCATTGTGAGAAACGTTGTGGACATTTTCAAAGACACAGATTTAGCCTAGGTTTAGATTGAACTAAAGCATGTATGAAAATCAAAGTCTTTTAAACCAGCCAAACACCATTTTCCAGATCCAGTTAATACCCTGAGCATAATAAGGCTCATTTGGTGTTGTGATAAGCATTTCTTTGTCAGTATGATCTTATCACCTCATGAATAACCACCACCTCAGTCATTTACAGTTTAGTTTTACTCTGGTATTTTGTTGTTTTTTTTCCAGTTGCAGGACTGACTGGGTTCATTACGACACACATAGGGCGTTTTTACACTATAGTTCATTTTCGCTGATCTGAATCAGTTGAAGGGTTTCTAAATTTGAAGCAGTTTAGCTCAAACTTGTGGAGTAAACCTGATCTGACACTGATAGCTGGATCAGATCGATATTAGATCACGTTCTCCCCACAAAAGAACTACTCCAGCTTTACCCCCCCCCCCCCCAAGGGTCTCTGTGTGGTTGTTTTGATCCACATCTGTGTGTGATTTCTGTATTCACACCTGCCTATATAATCGCACCAAGAGTGAAAAACTGGAGTCTGATTTAACTGACCTAAAAAGTGCAGGTGTGAAAACACCCTCAGACATGTAGCAAACTGTGTTTACTCACAATAAACGCTACAACTCTGCATTTGCGGTACAGTACAAATGAGTAGAACATCAGACCAATACTGATTGCTATCAAATACCAGCACACTTGCATGTTTAAACAGTACATTATACTCCAAACATAAGCATGTTCATACAGTATGTTTATACAGCATGTTTATACACATTTTTATACAGTATAACTTTGTAAGGGTGAAACAGACACCTCTTATTTTATTCAGAAGTGGACATTATATAAAGATGCTTTTAAACACTTGGAGTAACTGCATTTAATGTAAATTACACAAGAGCAAATGTCCTGAAAAGTGTGACAGAAGACAGAACCACATCTTAGCACTTACGGACTCGTCCAGACATGAGAACTCCATTGCATTCCTCAGCCATCGCAGTTCAGCCTCCAGTCAGTTGTGAACTTACATAACCCGTTTTTTGGTTTATTTGTTTTTTTGATTCTCTCAAAAACACTGGCAGGTGATTAAAACTTTTTCATTCCTTTTTCAGTGTATGAAAGAAGGATTATTCTGTAACAAAGTAGAACACAAATAAACAAATGGGTAAAAACGCTACTGGGTCATTTCCCACGAAAGGTCTTCTGTGTCTTGTTTCAGCATTGCAGTGCTACGCCGGGATTCACTTCCTTACTCTCCTCCAGCACCTCAACTGCTAATGTTCAGCCTCTGAATGACTCAAAGAAATGTACTTCTGTAATGACATGGTGAAACTCCACTCCTCATATCTACCTGCCCTTCTGCTCTCATGAGCATGTGCTCTCTCTCTCTCTCTCCCCCCTCCCTCCCTCAGTGCGCTCTCTCTCTCTCTCTCCCCCTCCCTCCCTCAGTGCTCTCTCTCTCTCTCCCCCCTCCCTCCCTCAGTGCGTTCTCTCCCTCTCCCTCCCTCAGTGCTCTCCCCCCCTCCCTCAGTGCACTC
>JAOYMR010000001.1:27934690-27948405 GCA_025802075.1 Tenebrosternarchus preto
AGATGTTTGGTGTTGATGCTGTGGACGTGTAGATGTTTGGTGTTGATGCTGTGGACGTGTAGATGTTTGGTGTTGATGCTGTGGACGTGTAGATGTTTGGTGTTGATACTGTTGATGTGTAGATGTTTGGTGTTGATGCTGTGGATGTGTAGATGTCTGGTGTCGACGCTGTAGAAATGCTGCTGCACTCACTGAAGTCGATCAGCATTTTGCCGTAGCCCTGCCGCATGTACTGTGGCATGGTCAGGATGCAGGACACGTTGTAGTTCAAGAACGAGTTCTTCTCCTACACGAAGACCATACAAAGACACACATCATGAACTACATTTCCCACCTCCTTAGCCTCAAAGCCTAAAGCATAGAAACATGTTTTTAGTCTGCAGACTCTGCAAGGCTGTTCCACAGTGCAAGGGCACTAAAAACAAGGGCACTAAAAACACACAGGCTCCCTTCTTCTTGGGACCCCTCGGGTCAAAACGCTGCAAAACTGTAAATGAAATTCTGAACAATGCAATTGTTGGTTACCTTGGAGAAATATCCCACAAGATGGCAGCCAGTGTTGTCTGCCTCAGTCAACACATAGAAGAGAAAGGGCTCCACATCGTAATAAAGTGTCTTGTGGTCCAGAAAAAGTTTGGCCAGCAAGCACAGGTTCTGGCAGTAGATCTGTGTGCAACGTCGGGGGTCACTGAGCTGGACTTGCATGGGATTTTACACAGCCACAGTTTTACAAAGTTTACACAGTTTTTGGCATCAGTTCTCCATAATCTTAGGTTAGCTGGGTCAGCACAATCTGAATTCCTAATTAGCTTCAGCTCTACACTAAAACAACTAGGCAAAGCTATAAAGTAAATGTATAATAAACTGAAGCTATAAGTGGTTAAGGTCTGTTTTGATGAGCCACTCTGTATTTAATACATATTTCTTATAACTGAGTCATCAAGCGTCTCCCACCTTGTTTTTCTTGCCGTCCACTTCAAAGACAGAGATGGCCCCTTTTCTGTAGATCTCGTCACCTGGCGGGTGCTTCCACACACATTTCGCCTGGGCAGGACAGAGGACTGGATCACTACATGACACAGCAGAATCAGAATCAACCTTTTCCTACCAGCTGTGTAACTTACCAGTGGTCTCTCTCAAAACCACAGCTAAAGCCTCTAATGAAGTGATGTGTACAGATCCTTATTCCAGGAATGCATTAATAACCTTATTAATAACCATTAATAACCTTCTGAGTGTTTAATTTATATTCCTTTTGGTGTTAGAATTATTCTGTGTGTTTGTTTGTCTAAATGTAAGACGTATGTGGACACATATTAGGGCAGAGTATGTGGCTAATCCCACTGTCGGCTAATCCTTAGTCCATCCGTTCAGCGTATGTCTGCTGGGCTGGAACTGGGCTACCACTACCACTTCATCTGGCTATTAGAGGCCTCTTCCTGCGGTCTCACTGTGTCATCATCACTTTGAGTATGTATGGGTACAGTGGGCAGTACTTCATCTGTCATGGTATAATTTAGCGGTGGAAACCAGGTGTATGACAGTGGCAGCAACGGGGGGAGGTGGAGGCAGAGGTGGAGGCGGAGGTGGAGGCGGAGGCTGCCTCACCATGTGGCGCCTCAGAATGGTCTGACTCTTCATGTATTTGAGGCAGAACTCGCACATGAAGAGGCGGCCCAGGCGGGCGTACTCCTCTGGGTAGGGCGAGTGGTACCAGGTGTCCAGCTCATAGCGACCAAACACAATGTTCTTGATCATGTTGCTACCTTCGGTCACCTGCCCCTGGAGACGCAGCTTCTCCTGCAAGCCGGGCAATAGATGGAGGGAGGGAGGGGAAGAGAGAGAGAGACAGAGAAAGAGAGGGAGAAAGAGAGAGGCGATGAGAGAAAGGCAAAGAAAAAGACAGAAAGAAGAGAGAAAGACGTAAGGGAGAAAGACAAACAGAGCAGGAGAGAGAGAGAGAGAGAGACAGAGAGAGGCAGAGAGAGAGAGACAGAGAGAGAGAGAGAGAGACAGAGAGACAGAGAGAGAGAGAGAGGCTTTACCCACAGCTTTGAAAGGACAGAAGGAAATCCGCCCGCAGAAAAAAAAATTACACTTAAAACTCCACCTTAAAGCTTTGCTGCTAAAGATTGAGAACAAAGGAAAGTAGAAGACAAAGTAGAAGAAAGAGAGGGACAGGGAAATGAGGATGAAGGGGATGGAAAAAACAAGGAAAGAGAGAGGAGAAAGAAAAGAGAGACAGACAGAATGAATTCCAGCAGACATGTAGCGTGGCATTGTCTTCCAGGTCATTGTCTTCCAGGTCATTGTCTTCCAGGTCTCGTCAGACAGTTGGCCCTCGTGGGAACGACAGGAGGGATGGAAAACCAGGGAGAAAAGGGGATGAGTTTTCTCTCTTACAAGATCTTCCGAGGCACGTGCCTGGGCTTTTCGGAAGAGCTCCAGGTCGTAATCACTAGTGATGTTCTCCAGCAAGGGCTCGCGACTGGTGCCGTGGACCTGCCTGTGATCCTAGAGAGAGAGAGAGAGAGAGGGAGAGAAACAAAGTGAAAGAGAGCGAGAGAGAAAGAGACCTCTATGTGACAAATTTCAAACCCATATGTGAAATACCAACCAGAAAAATAAATGCTGCATTACCCCCAATGCCCCCCCCCCCCCACCAGAATGTTCCAGAGCACATCACAGTACAAGTGACTCACTGAGTATTTGTCTTTGTGCTCTTTGAGAGGAGCAGAATTCCTCTTCCTCCTCATCTCCGTCACCTTCTCCTTGTAGTGCAGCTGGCGCTCCGTGGGAGCCTGGGAGGTCTGTACACCAGAGACAGGACATGCAGATCAAAGCGCTTCACACAGTGCGGTCTACGCAAGTAGTCTACACCAACACTCTTGCCTGCCCTGTCAGTCTGGCAGGCAGTAGGTCATGGCCACCTTTGGCCCCAGTAAAGTGCAGACGTGGGACTGGGCGATTTCCCAGTCCGCATGCCTGCAGTACCTGATGACGTGTGGAATGCCGATTCTCATCCTGGGAGTGCGGCAGTGTCCTCTCCTCAATGGGCTTGTCCCGAGAGCTGGCTCTTACCTGCGGTAGGGATCCACAGGCAACGTCCAATCAGATCAATGGGCTAAATCGCTATGTCAGCTCACGTCCAATCAGATCAGTGGATCAAATCACTCCATGGGTTTCCAGGAGCCCCAGGATCAAGGGTGTGTACCTTGCACTCATCCGCAGAAAGGTTGTGGTACAGTGGGCAGCCAGATATGGAAAAGTGCCTCTCGTGCTTCCCTGTCAGGTGTCCTGAGAAAAAGAGAAGTTGCTCCATCAAAATAACAAACAAGAACTAAGCAAGCAGTGTGACTTTGGTTTCTAGAGGCTCGTGCGGTGGTGTCCGACACGCTCAGATCACATCTTCCTGTTTGGACCACAAACCTACACCACACACACTCTTCCTTACAAACACAGTAATCAAAACAAGCAAACAAACGAATTAAAAATCAACACACAAAACTGCATAAATATGTTGCACAAATATTTAGCATTTAATAGACATGAAATGGTTTTCTACCCAAAAAACAAAACAAAAGAACATTCGAGGCAGTTTTGTTGTGGTGTAGTCATTTACCCATCGAGTTACAGCCAGGCGTTGGACACTTCATGTTAAAATTATAACTGTCATGGAAACGGCGGCGTTTAGGCCGGTGGGCGAGGCTGGACTCCTTGAGTGACAGCTCTTTGGCCAGGCTCTCGTCGTGAGACACATTGGGACTGGACATGTCGATGTCAGACTCTGAGGAGTGGGCAGTGCCTGTGGGAGTCCTGGGCGGAGTCTCATCCTGGTCCTCTGCTTGTTTTACATCTGTGCAGCCAAACAGTATCAACAGGGTGAGAGGGAAATCTATCATGTGCTCCGGAACATTTAGAGGAGTCAGGAAGGTAGCAAAGAAAGCATGTGTCCAGAATCGCAGGTGTGAATCGATTGTTTAAAATGTTTATGTAAGTGGATGATCTTTTGAGATTCCATATTTTACTAATCAGCATTAGTAATACTTTTACAAAATCAACAGATGGTGGCTTCAAGTAAAGTAAAATAACAATAATAAGAAGTTTAGGAATAAGGAAAACAATATAAAGACACGTTGCTAGGAAGGCAAATAATATATATCTAAACCACAAGTTTTAGGAAAAGCAGATGGCTCTGCTCTCTCCTGCCCCTCTCTGAGACCTCACCATGATCCTCAGCCTCCGAGCCTGACGAGCCACTCTGCCGTAAGGCGCATTTCTTGGGTGTGACTGGCTCCCCCTGGTGGTGACTACGGGTCACACGCCGAGTTGAAAAGACCGTCGCCTCGTGCGAAGCCAGAGAAGACGGATCTTCTGCAGGGCTGGAATCTGAACACAGACCCCCAACGTTCTCACTCTAGAAAGAGCAGAGAGCTCACACCACCAGACAACATTCCAGGCTATCTCAAACTAGCTCCAAAAAAACCCCAGATACTTTAAATAAAAATACATAAATTTAATTACACAGAAACAAACTGTTGCTTCAAATGCTCTGATTGTTACACCGATGAGCAAACGCTAGACATTGTATTGCCCCAAAAACTTGTCTATTACTCAGATGAGCAAGAAGTAGATCATTACACCGCTCATCCAGGTATTAGTGTAAATGCTCCTCCCACCCTTGCTAGAAGAGGTAATACAATGAGGGCGGACGGAACCTTGTGAGGTCTGGCTGAGGCGGAGAGAGGAGCGAGTGAGGCGGGTGTTCCTGACCGCGTGGGTGTCGCTCTCGGAACTGTCCGTGTGCTCCGCGGAGAAATCCGAATCTTCCGTGCCGTCAGAACTACTACCTGCGTTCCTCTAGACAAACGAAACACCAGAACCGTCTTCACTGAGAA
The DNA here is from genome assembly GCA_025802075.1 of Tenebrosternarchus preto. Lineage (NCBI taxonomy): Eukaryota > Metazoa > Chordata > Actinopteri > Gymnotiformes > Apteronotidae > Tenebrosternarchus > Tenebrosternarchus preto. Next base: position 27,939,589 of record JAOYMR010000001.1, read on the forward strand.
CCGCACATCCTTTATGTCCTTGTGCACTTGGATAATAGTAATTAAAAAAACAAATTCTCATCATGCCAAGTAGGGGGAGAAGACTTGTAGAGGACTGGTGTACTGTCGGTCGCTAAAGTGTACTTAACGTGAAGCTTAAAAAAATCATACAGATGCTTTCTCAGTTTTTCCATAATGTAGAGATGTAACTACGTCATCACTACTAGTGTAGTACTGTCAGATGACTGTTAAAATGGTCAAACAATTTCTGGTAGACATTAAAACTATATTTAGTTGCAGGTGTATCGAAACGCTACCCATCAGGTCCTTCTTAATAACCACTTGTCAGACTCGAGGCAGTCGACTGAGAGGGTCACAATTTTTATAGACATCCCGCTGAACCAGTTTAGGCTCTATTGTTCTGTCTACTTAAGCAATGTTTCATAATACTTCATACTAAAGTAATATGAAGGTTCTTAAATTATTAGTTGCTTGCTATGGCGGAGTAAAGTAGGGAGGGCAGTGCACTGCGTCACTGAGTGCAGAGCTCAGATGTAAAGGGTGGGCTCGCTCCAAAAACAACTCTGAATGGAGGATGGACTAGAGCGGGTCCGCTCTCTTCCTGTTAGCACGCCTCTTTGGGCTTATAGCTGATAGTTACCGTGTCAGTACACTGTTATAGCTTATTCGTGTCACCTTCCTTGGTGTTTTCTAATTTGTCGATGTGCCATGTACCGACATATCGCTACGGCACCAGGTTGGGATGCAAAACCTTTCATTTTAACGAATGCGTCCCCGTGGGCACAACACACGCAGCAAAATATAAGGTTCCCCCCACAACGACCGGCGATGTCCTACGGCCGTTTGTGATTATTTATCACTAGTTTTTAAAACCAAGTGCAAGGACTACCGGAGCACAGCAACCACCAATCTACGAATGCGAATGATGGCTAAAGCTAGCTACCTGGCCTAGGCGACTCTTACCTTGCGTCGAGGCATAACGTTTCGCCAAGTTTACGTTTTCTTGCAAATATCAAAGTCTGTGGAGTTGCACCCCTTGACTTAATGCTCAGTATAAATAACTAATACAAACGTGCAATTGGCAGCAGTTGACATATAACAGTTACGAAACAAAGAAATAATGAATATACATTTACTCGGAAACCTTACGACCATCGATAAGAAGTCATGCCTGCCTCTGTGTACGCTTGTCTACACAACTTCCGTTAAGATTTTCAACATAAAAGTCTATAAAAAATGCCAAGAAGTCATAAAGGTTTTTTAATCTTTTAGTGTGTGATATTCATGGTTTAATAAATATGTATACGATTTATTAATCCACGAGTATAAGTATCTATATATGTTTAAAATAGCACACCAATACTGAAAACACACATTTAGATGATTTAAATATTATATTATAGCATTAGATAATGTATTATATTATTTATTTAAATTCGTAATTTACTATTTCTGTAAATATTAAATTAAACGTGATGGCGTATATTCTTTAAATACTAAGTATATATAGACCTGTGTGTTTCAGATTTTTCTTTGAAAATAATCAGTATTTGTACTTGTGTAATAATAATAAAGCGCAGCGTTTAACATTTAGATTGTTTACTTGTCAGAATACACAAAAATATAAAATGTGTTCAGCGGACCACTAGATGGCAGTATACTTTACCTTTCTTCTAGGAGATGACTTCACAAGCTTTGAACACTCGGACATTTAAAAGATAAGTCACATACAATCAAATACTAAACAGTAACTTGTAAAATAATCTCCTTTGTGCTGGAAGAGTGAATTATTTTGACTCTGGACGTTGTGCAATCTCTAACCTTCTGTTATCCTGCTGTGGTGAACTGCTCATTCCTCATCTCCACTGTGTAGTGAAGAAAATGAAAACCAACACTTTTACAAAGGCCTAGTTTCCTGGACTAGGATTAACCCTAGTCTTGGAATAAAGTGTAGTAGAAATTCATTAGTAAAAGTCATTTCCAGTCTACTCTTATAATGGAACGTCATCTGTGAAACTGGCCATTAAGTGCTTAAATCTTAAGTGAAATCTGAGATCAACTAAGATGTTGAGACATGGTGTCTCAGCAGCTGTTTCCTGACTGGATAATCAAAGCATGTTTCTCTGAAGAGTTTTCCTTGTGTACATTTGTGTCAGACAATATGGCACGAGGCCAACATTGGTGAGTGGTGTTGTTGATCTTTTGCAGAAACACAGCAAGCTTGCATGAGTGAGTAGAATCTAGGAGTCCAGCACACCCAGGAGCGGCAGAGATGCACCTCAGCGTCTCAGCTTGTAGATGGTCTCAATAAGTTCCTGCTGGATTAGAGAAGTTCCAGACCTCCAGGCCTCGACTAGTCTCCAGTACGACCCAATAGGAGCAGCATCCAGTAAAGCCTTAAGGCCCCAGAGCAAATGAGAGCAGAACAGAGGTGACGTGGATGCAGCATCTCAGTGTGACGCTGTGAAACCAAGTCGCTCTGCTAAAGACTTCAGCTAATGCCGTAACTTCATTAGTGAAAAATCAACGGATTATCCCAAAATCCAGTGGTGATGAAGTAGTAGTAGGAAGGGTGTTAATTGTAATACACTCAGATCTTTAGAAGACATGCTTGGGAAATGAGTGGAGTCTGGAATTTTCCAGGATTACGATGGTTTGTTTTGCTGCGAATCAACAGTATGGAAAAGACCCAGATGGAGTTCAGGTCAGACTGTAAACAGTATCGCCGTGACGATGGCCGGGTCTGTCGCAGCAGGGTGAGAGACACACGTAGCCAGGAACAGAACAACACTGCTCCTTGGAGGGGGAAGTGCTGGCTACTTCAGCGTGAATGTTTACAGTGCTAATGTTCTGCCTAGACGGCACTGAATTAAAATGAAGCAGGAACTCTTGGTGAACGTGCCTTGTGAAACTGTACTCCTATGTATCGTGAAAATAAACAGAACCAGTAAGAACAGGAAGTTTCTCTTGGTATGGGGTCGATTAGTCTCACGCACTCTGGTCGTTTCTGGATGTTTCTGAATGTAGTCTGGAGCTACAACATCCAGAGTCTGTGCTTAGACCTGCCATCATGTGAAACTTGTACTTGTATTTGCTTTGTTGGAAAAGTCCGTTTTAAATCTTGAATTTCTTTTAAATAATCGACTAATGCTTCAAATGAGTGTTCATTGAGTTGTCACTGGACACTTAATTAAACTGGGCCTTAAAAGTGTTTATAGTATTATTTCAAAATAATGCTTCTACTGTTAAGTGTCATGTTTCGTAATGCACTGTATATCAAATCAGCACACGAATGTGTATTTTACCATGAGCTGTGTGGCATTACCCAACCCAAGCAGAGACTGAGAGTGAAGAAAACTGTGGAGGTTTTAACACATGTTGTAAAGGAAGAGAGATCTGTTTTGTGTTAACTATGTATTGAGATTACTAACATACATTTTAATAGAATCTCTCATAAACACACGCAAATTCGTCCAGTTGTCTTTTTCCCACATTACACCTTATGGGTTTTTTAAATACACATTCAGTGACCGCCAAACAAACTTCAGTACACATCGGCAGACACACAAAAACAGAAACCCCCCAAAACACACAAATAATATAATAATGAATTATTCAGAACAATTACTGTTGAAAATATTAAAATTCTATACGTCTACAAAAAGCGCGAGTAACTTTAGAAATTATAGCCCAGAATGCATCCTCTTTGCCAGAATTCTTTGCGTAGTATTGGTTTTATTTTGCTTGGATGAAGATCCATTTCCAACCTAACTGATAAAATATCGATTTTATCTCCCACCAGAGTCCTTCATCTCTTACATATGGCCAAATCTTGTGTTCCCTCGTCTTCACCACCTAGTACAAACATCTGGACCATTCCTGTTAAATTAAATCAATGAAGTAATCTGATGTAGTATAAACTCTCCAAAGTCCCAAAGTCTAAAGAAGTCCAAGGTTTGCTGATTGACTTTGGGCCTGAACGCTCCTCTTTATTCTGTTGTTAAATCTACCTGCAGATCTGAGATCTTCTTTCCCACCTTAAGTTTAAAATCTAAGGGTTCTGTGGATTTCAAAGATGTGGAAGTTTCACTCTCTTAGTGAATATGGAGGATATTAGGATCTGCTACTGTAGATCACTACGGTATGAAGTATTAGTATCTGTTACTGTGGATCACTATGGTATGAAGTATTAGGATCTGCTACTGTGGATTACTACGGTATGAAGTATTAGGATCTGCTATTGTGGATCATTACGGTATGAAGTATTAGGATCTGTTACTGTGGATCACTACAGTATGAAGTATTAGTATCTGCTGCTGTGGATCATTATGGTATGAAGTATTAGTATCTGCTACTGTGGATCACTATGGAATGAAGTATTAGTATCTGCTACTGTAGATCACTACGGTATGAAGTATTAGGATCTGCTACTGTGGATCACTATGGAATGAAGTATTAGTATCTGCTACTGTGGATTACTATGGTATGAAGTATTAGTATCTGCTACTGTGGATCACTATGGAATGAAGTATTAGGATCTGTTACTGTGGATCACTATGGAATGAAGTATTAGGATCTGCTACTGTGGATCACTATGGAATGAAGTATTAGGATCTGCTACTGTGGATTACTACGGTATGAAGTATTAGGATCTGCTATTAAGGATCATTACGGTATGAAGTATTTCTTTTACTTTACTGAGCTTTCAGCTAAGATAATATTGGCTATCGGTGTCATGTCTGCCCTCCATGTTCTGTATTCCATTCCTGGTTTTCCTTTCCCTTCCTGTTTTTGGGTTTTCCTCTATCCTTTCACTCCCCTGTTTCTTATTTTCCTTCGTTACTTTCTGGTTTTAAGCTTCTGTGGGTTTTTCATTAGTTGCTGGTCGTGCCTCTCATGTTCTCAGGTCTGAGCTGTTGGTTTCTTTCTGCTGATCAGCCCCGTTCTCCGGCTGGTTTGTTCTAGTGTCTTAGTTTGTTCTTTGTGTCTCTCTTAGTTCTCTTACTTCTCTCAGCTTTTGTTCCTCTTGTTTTTAGTTCTCCCCTTTTCCCTTTTCATGTCAGGAAATTCAAGATGGTTTCATGTTCTTGTTGTATTTGGTCGAGTAGTTTGTGTTCTTAGAGTGGTTCTGTTTTAATCTCATATGGTGCTATGTTGTTGTTTTAGCCCCTTCTGTTATATGTTAAACATTTATTCCTTGTATATGATCCCATATTATCTAAGTCCTGAGCCTGGTTGTTTAGTTTAGTTAAGGCTATGTTAGATCATGTATGTGCCTCTGTTTTGTTTTAATCTTTTCCATTCTTTAGTTCTCCATGTTCCTTCATATCTTTTCTTGTTCTTATTTGTACTGTCCTTTTATTAAAATCTATCTACATCTCTGTATCCTCCCTCTCTGATATAATGAGTAACAATAACTGACACAAATTTGAACAACAACAACAGTGGTTGTCCTTCTTCGCACGTGTTCTCCACATACCAGCCCCCAATCATTACAATCAGTCTTACAGTGGCCATCTGACTTCTATTATCTATCGGCCTTTTTCCACGTGCCAGGAGGGTCTCATTGGTCCCTCCATATTTTTTTATAAGCATGTTTATTATTTATTTATTTGAGTCATTCTCAAATGCAAGTACAAGAATGGCAATCGCTATGTTTCACCAATCACACCAGTGTGAAAAGATCATTGTAACCCATGGACTTACCAGAAAACTCTAACTCCTCACTCTTGGGACTACATATCATTTACAAAATAGTTTTTAAAAGTACTAATTCACTAGAGTTTTTATTTATTACATGTTATTCAGTATGTTACGCTGTATTTAATGGTGTAGTTACACTACAACACTGTAAACTGTTACTCTGAAATATTCCTGTTGTTACATAGAATTAACCATTAAATACAAAATATGGCCTTTAGGGGGTTAAGACCATGTTGAAATAGCAAAACTTTTCACAAAGGCCAGTCCAGCCCAAATCCAGTACAATTATCTTTTCATGTGTGTGGCCAGTTATGGTTCAGTGGGAGGAAACTCCTTTCCCTGTCTGCGCATATACTTTGTTTATCCTGCCTTGCGGCTGATCCTGAGGGAATGGTGAGAAGGCAAAGGACTGGAAGTGACCCCTCCTGACCCCTCCTGGCCCCTCCTGGCCCCTGGGGCTTTGAGAGCAGCAAGGCCTGGAGGCATAAATCTATAGGAGGCTCTTGGAAATCTATTGCTGGGAGACCATCTTACCCCTACATGCATTTCCTCTGTTTTTACTGTTACAATCTGCTAAACATGTTTGTGTATGAAGTGGTCTGAAGTGGTTTGTGGGTTACTGCCCCTTGTGAGAAAGTTGCATGTGTTCAGGAAAGTTTAGTAAGTGTATACATCCAAAACAAAATGTCTGCCATTCTCAGGGTCCCTCACAGATGCGAAGCTGTGTTTTGTCAGTGCGGTCAGTTCTTTTTCAGGGGTGTCTCTGGGTGATGACAGTTCCCTTCCCGCTCTAAACCATCTTATTGCCTGTTCTCTTTATCAGTCAGACAGGCCATTTTCAAGTCCCTCCAGAACGATTACAAATCATGGGAATGTTGTCACCATACATAGCCCTGTTCCTAACACCACGTTTAAACCATCATCCAGTTGGCCCGGTAACACGTTTAGTGATGGACTGTTGTTTTTTTTTCTCCTGTCAGGCCTTCACATGGTGTGAGGCGGTATGTGTGAGACGTAGCAGCTCAAGTTCAGAAGGTTTAAAGGTAAAAAAGATCAGGCGACATTTTCCATTCTACACTCTCCTTTATTAGAGCGTCTCCCTACACGTTTTCTATGTGATTTTTTTTTTTTTTTTTACCAAGACATTAATTCATTCTTATGGGAAAACTGATATCATATTTTACATTTTAAATAAATGCAGGTTAGACAGTCTGACTCAAATAACTTTTTATCATGTCATTAATTTATTCTTCCTGAGGTAAAAAACGATTTTGTGTTCTGATTCTTAACTTTAGTCAGATAGAACTGCATACCACAGAGTCAGAGGGCTTTAGGGAGGGATAAAGCATAGTGATGAAATACTGTTTATCTTACAGAGTGCCTGCGAAATGCTGCAGAATGTGCTACTCCTCTTGTGGGACTAATATCTATGAGGAAGTTACAACACTCCCAGTGTACATCACTCCCAGTGTACAACACTCCCAGTGTACATCACTCCCAGTGTACATCACTCCCAGTGTACAACACTCCCAGTGTACATCACTCCCAGTGTACAACACTCCCACTGTACAACAGAGAGAGAGAGAGAGAGAGAGTATATTGGCACAATTGTTAAAACAGTCTACAGATTCTGGTCTCTGCACAACTAGATTAAATTCCTCTGTTGATCTGGTTCTGCCATCTCGCGTGGAACTGGGCCTACAGCAGAACCTGGACCTGCTGTAGCAGTACTGCCAGACTTGAGCCCTGGCGCTGAACCTGAACAAAACACAAATAAGAATATTTTAAGAAGGATCCAGATCTCAAGGAACAAAGCACACATTTATATTTACATTTACATTTATATTTACATTTACATTTATATTTACTCACAAATGAAACAAAAAGGAATTGATTCCCTTCTAATTACTGAGGGTTCAGTATTTCCTCAGGAGATTTTGTCATTCGAAGCAGTGAATGAACTTAGAGAAAAACGGCACAGAGCTTTTCTGTGGCGTAAATCCACAAACAGCTGTGAATATTCCAATGAGAATTGATCTAAAAATATTTGAATAAATTACTGAATTTGTTGCCTTATAAGGCAGAGAGCTGTGGGGTCAAGAATCAAGAATTTAGCATGCAGGACAAACACTCAAGTGACTTGTTGCATGCTGAATTTTGCAAACAAATCCTAAAAGTTCACAGACACTGACACAAGCAGTGCTGGCAGGGTAGAATTAGCCTGTATCCATTCATAATAAATATAGGAAAAGAGCAACCAAATTCGGGAAACATTTAATAAACTCACTCATGCCGTTATAAAGCTCTACAGTGCTGAGAGTTGAGCAAAGAAAATGGCCCTCACTCATCTGGTCCTGAGCTACTGACACACACCTCGTCGGCTCAGGGCCAAAACAACACAAAACATATCTAAGGGACAAAGCAGAATTTATTGTGAATCTCAAACAGTATGACAAATTAAAATTCAGTGTTATCTGGTCTAAAAGGACTACACCATAGCAGACAATGTGACCACAGTGTCTGATGGAAAAGTGAGGACCACTTTGATGAAATCCAGACTTGGTGTGGCTACAGAGAGCAGCAGACATGAGCAATCCTGGCTACTGAAAGAACAAAACATCTGAATCCTGGCTACTGAAAGAACAAAACATCTGAATCCTGGCTACTGAAAGAACAAAACATCTGATGCTGAACTGTGTTTTCTAACTCAGTGCTTAAAGTTCAAGGAGATTTGTTAAGAATTCTTTCCAAAATGTAACACTAAATGTCTCAGATTTAACAGATTTCTCAGATTTCTAGAAATACACACATACACACACAGACACACGGCCTGTTTTATTTATTTAGGACATTTTTTCACCCATTTTTAAAGCATTAAAGACTTTTAAAATAATTTTCTTTACTCCACACACATGTTCGGCTTGTTGTTGTATTCTTTTATGTTTGTGTTACTGTTATTATTGTTTTATTATTGTAAGAATGTTTATGCTGTGCCTTATCACTACACCATGGTGTCTTCTTTTTCCTGGTTTTACTAATGAACTGTGAATTTTACATCCTGCCCGAGCTCAGCATCCTGTTTTAACTCTTTAAATGGTAATTGTGTTGTCACTC
>JAOYMR010000001.1:27952819-27968778 GCA_025802075.1 Tenebrosternarchus preto
GCTTTTGCCACATGCAGCAGACTTTGTGAGAGTAAACCAGACTGATTTCACTCGTGTGGTTTGTTCTTCATTGTCTCAGAGTGCTCCTTTTATGCAAGTAACAGACTTCCACAGACAAGCAGAGCAGCTACAATGTCGAACTTCCTAACAATTATTGTTTTATTTTCTTTAATACCTTCACAATTTGGCAGTACAAATACACCGGAGTTTGTGTTACTGTTATTACTGTATTCTAAAAATAAGATCTTTAGCCCATTTTTGGACTCTTGACCATTCTCACCATTCTCTGCCACATGATTCGTCTTTCGCAATATATCTGAAATCTGATCAATATCAGCCTTCACATATCTGATAGACATCAGCCTTCACATATCTGATAGATATCAGCCTTCACATGTCTGATAGATATCAACCTTCACATGTCTGATAGATATCAACCTTCACATATCTGATAGATATCAACCTTCTTATCACTATTATTTGTTTGCATCATGGAGATTACAAAATTGACCACACACTAACATTAACCTGATCTTTTTATTTAACAAAGTTAAATACATTTCTGTGACCAAATATGTTTATACAGGTTTATATAAAAGTTACATTTGCAATATAACCAAGCTGCTTTTTACATCAGACAAGAAACAACAACAAGGAAACTCTGAATACTTGAAAATGTGAGTAGAATTGTGTAGATTTAGTGTTTTATTAATACGATTGGGTACCTATACAAGGAAGCAACTATGGAAAACTACAATCTTGTGTGTAAATTAATTTAATCTGTAAATGAAAGTTTCACAGCCAGGCCCATTTTTGAAGCTGCTGAATAAAATGTATTTTAAGGCATTTTAAACATTTTAATGTTCTTAAAAGCATAATTAATCAGTTACAGCAGAATTAAGTGAAATCATGAAAATCAATTGACACATATGAATTGACTCAAAGTCCCTGCTAAATTGGTTTCCTGTGATCTTTGTGAGTATCAGCATGCTTTTATTAACAAATTGTCAGTTCAATTAATAAAAAAAAAAAAAAAAACTGTTTGCACTTTTACAGTATACAATTGCACGTCTTCACCAAATTCTGTAGAACATTTGCTGACTCCCACACATACATATTCATGAACCCATGCCCTGATTGGCTGTCACCTGTCAAAACCCTTAACAGGCAACGATTAATAAAAAGTAGGCAATTGTCTCCACAATCTAGAAGGTTTTAATTGAAAACACTTGGTTGCAGTTAAAGAACCTCTGCATGATTTTACCACCAAATCTTAGAATCAGTTGTTTTACTTGTCATTTCCTAAATTGTCCAATCATCTATGTCCTTGTTGCACCTTTAGTGCTGTTTGTTTCTACAGTCCTCATAGAAAAAGAGCAATGAAATAAGGTGAGTTTGCTTGGTTTACTTAAATGTAGTCACTTATTAATTAGAGAGAAGTGTTAAAAAACTCGATTAATTCTCTTACATTACTGCAAACCAACATCATGGCAATGTGGGCAATGCCCACAGGCCAGTCAGAGGAACATGAATAATGTTTTGAATAACAGTGTTTTATTCATAATAAAACCTACAATTACAGTAGCACAGTTCAACATTTTTTTTATTTCTCTTTCAAAATACTGTAGTACAGAAAGTTGCTAAAAGACTGGACAACAGTAAATATTCTGTTATTGATCATATGTCGATTTATGCAGTGTTTATGAAGACGTCCACGCACTGGTGGGCACGTCTTTGATTGGGGCACATGGACCAGCTTTGCAGTGAATTTAACATTATTGAAAAAAAAATTAAGAAAAACACCTGCACTGACCTTTAGTAAATGCCACCATGACAAGCATGCTGGTAAAAATGTCCCACATATACAGTCATGATATTTCAAAAAGAGCTTAAGTGGTTATGTTTATTGAAAAAAGTACTGGCCCCCCCCCAAAAAAAAGGTCATTCTTCAAATCGCATGACCCCTTCAAAACCGTGATACGTGAAGGGGTCCAGTGATGGACTACACAGGTCTTTATCTAAACATGCTATCTTGTTGTACTCGCAGTCATTCTCTGAACCTGGTTTGAAGTACACACCATCTGGCGAATGGATGGAGGGATCTTCATCAAAGTAATTGTGTGGCCTCAGAAGGACCCCGCCCCCGTTGCCCACGGTAACAGTGTTGGGGATGTCCTCAGCGTGTGGAATGTGGAGGAAGCCTGCCGTCACCCAGGCAACCAGGTCCTGAATATGAAGAAATCAAAACAAGTGAAATGAACAATTAATATCAGCAATATATCATCAATCAGTGTAACTGTTTTGTAGCAACAAGATTGTTACTTGTGGCAAAGGCACAATTTAGTCAAGAAATATGAAGTCCACACACCTCATTCTCAATGCCCTCATTATCTTTAATATACTTGCTGAAGTCGACCACTGGCTCCCACATGTAGTTCTGACTGTACAGACTACTACTGGTCTGCTCCTCATCTTTGTGTTTGGTTATGGCAACTTTGTACCTGAGAGAGAGATGAAGGACCAGTTAAAGGGATGTAGCAGAGCCATACTGTAGCTGAAGTTGTATTCTGTGGCATTAGACATGTCAGAAGTATTTGTAACCATTTTTATTTGTAATGTCTGTATGGAACTGTGTCTCACTATGTATTCAAAGTAAACATATACATGTGTGTATTTGTGAAACAATACTGCAGTTTGTATCTTCTAACAGCTCGATCTCTGTCAATTATCATGACCACACTAAGCCTCCTCACCTGTTCCTCCTCCCTCATTACTGCTCTGTATAACCCTGGCCCTCCTAGCTCTCCACGCTCTCCTCCTAGCTCTCCACGCTCTCCTCCTAGCTCTCCACGCAAAGTATTGGTTGCCTAGCGCCCCTTTATCTAGCCTTGTTACTAACCCTGCTTCCTCTTGTTAACTTTCCTTTTTTGCCCTGCCTGATCATTGATCTTCTGATGTTTGGATTTCTCTTGGTTGTTGACCCTGGCCTGTTCTCCATGGTTTTTGCCTTCTGGATAGCGTTTAATCTTTAATCTGGAATTCGCTTTTCATGAAAACGTGAAGGTTTAGCCAAAATGTTCAAACAAACTGATCAAACAAACGAGTCAGTGAATCAGATGTATCAATGATATATGTTCATCACAGCATTCAAACTTTTTAAAAATCTATATTGATATGATTCAATCGGCTTGACAATTCTGATGAATGTTGGAGTCCATGCTGGTATAGTAGTTGGTTGGTTGGTTGGTTGGTTCTGTGGTGCATATTGGATGTACTCTCACCGTGCCCAGCTCATACTCCTCTCCTCTGGCTCACTCTCAGGGAGGTGCTCCCCAGCAAAGGTCACCACCTGCAGCTTGTAGGAGCGCTGGTGGCCCCAGCGGTTGGTCCGATTGCTGGCCACGTGGAGGTAGCGGGGGATCTTGCTGTCGTAGCGCAGTGCTGCGTCTGCCTCCGTCCTCAACTGCTTCTCCACCAGCCGCGGGATCTTTGCCTTGCGCTGAGTCATCCAAGGTAACGGCACCTCCTCAAACTCCATGTCTTTAGTCTGGAACACATTCTTCACACCTGCAGAATGCACCATTTACTCAGAAAACGTGTATAGCACTTGAGCAATTTTTAGATAAAAGCACTTCTATAGGGTTCTCAAGATATTGTACTACATGGTTTGTTTTTTTGTCAGCTCAGAAACAATAAGAACAAGATGCTATTTTATTTTTTTCTGCCAAATTCATTCAGAGAATCATTTAATTGCAGTCGCTAAACTTTCCAATATTCGAATTCTAAAATTCTAATTCTAATAAAATGGTTCTGTCTATAGTTTTGAACTGTATCAAAATCAGAAATGTCATTTTTATTTACTTTCACACTTGTCATATTGACTAGTTTATTTCTTACACAGCAGTAGTTACATACCTAAAATATCCAGATCCACCTTGAAGTTGACAAAATGCGTGTGGATATTTCCAAGTACGTTTTCCGCGACCTGGTGGCCGTACTTCAGACTTCCAGGATCTTTGAAAGATGATGATATGTAGCCCGTAGCATGTACTCGAGCCTCCACGGAGCCGCTTTGGTAAAATATGAAGTCCCATATATAATCGTAGTTACCTATAGCTGTGATGGTACGGAAGAACAAAGCGCTGTTTGCCAGACCTCCGTAACTGTTTTGAAAAAAGTCCGAAAAGTGTCGTCGTAGTGGTCGGCCAGTGTCATGCTCAAACACACATATGGCGTTCCTGAATCTCTGGGTAACATTCGTGTCGATATAGCGGTAAACATCTACATAAGTAGCTACATAAGGACAGTCAATGCCTCGCACCAGTTCGTGAGCAAAGCGGCCAATCCCGATGCTCGAGTCCAGGAATTTAGTCAGACTCATACCTGGCGTGACGGAGCCGTAGACCGACATCGCCTCTTGAACGCTCAGCTCGTATGCAATCCTTTCTCCTTTGAATCGAATATCAAACACTCGCATGCCAGTGAGCGAGCTCAAACCAAAGGCGAAATTCCAGTCCAGGTAAATGACCTGGTTGTTCCTCACGCTGAATCGCTTACCTTGGACGTAGTACTGTTGCGGTCCCAGTCCAGTGGGTCTGCTTCTCGGTTTCAGCGATGCATAGTTAGAAACGTCTTTGAAGACAATCTTATTTAAAGTACCTGCTGAATAGCTCTGTTTAAAACTATTTAAACTATCAAAATACTTGCCGTTGTACAATAGCTTTTCAATTTTCCAGTTCGAGGAGTTTTTATTTTCGTGATTGATTAAAACTTCAAACCCCACTGGATGAATATACATCCCACTGTAGTCACGAAAAAAAGCAGTCCATGTCTTTCGGTCGCCTGCCTTTACCCCACGGGGCATTCCCTCGAAAGGGTTCAGATTCCTTTTTTTTGGAATATAACCGAAACTTTCCCTCAGTTCTTTTTCAAGTTCTCGAAATACCTCTTTATAAATGAATGTAAAAAGCTCTACATATTCTCCAACTGTTACTGGTCGGGCTGTAAAAGGTAGACTGTCGACCTTGTATTTCTCCCTTGTAACATCTCGATGTCGCATGTCCCCAGATAACGGTCCCACCACATACTCCTTGAGGTACTCGTGCTCTCCAAAGAAAACAACAACCGTTGCTTCACGTGGAGGTTTGGGTCCCTTCTCATCCAGATAGCGGAGAGCATCAGCTTTTTTTGGAAGCAAGAGATCAATTAAGAAGATGAAGTTCTGTGATGGTCTTGCTGTGGCGGCATGAGAAATTTTTAAATTTGTTTGATCCCACATGTAGTTGCGAACTAAGTGGTACTCCATTGGGGTGAGATCCGCAAATATCAGACTGTGGTCCGAGTGGTTGACTACGATCGACTCCTGCGGTTGTAACTGGCATTTTGGAAGCCTATTTGAGTTCAAGCATATTAACACAATGTTGAGTATTACCGACACAAGTCCAATTAGAATCAGCACGCACTTAACAAGGGAATTCGTCACTTGAGCCACCATACCTGTGATTTCCAAAGGGCTGCAGCCGCGTCCCTTGTTGGAACAGGAGAGATGTGAGGAGCACTGAGCCGTCTGGGCCAGTTATAACGTATAACACATTAAACACGCCTGCGACGGCCCCCGAAACAACGCCCACATCTTCTAGACGTTAAATATGTCTTCCTTTTTATAATGTAGCGTCCCACCATTCAGCTTTTAGCGTGCGTTATCAACTCAGTATTCTCCTATTTTGAATTGAGCTACAAAAAGACTAAAATAAGAATGATGTAAACAATAAAACTGCACTTTGAACTCTCACCATACACTTACATAAAACCACAAGTTGTTAAGTAATCTCAAATAGGCTTTGTATGTCTTTGGACCTTATGGTCCAAGAATTTGTAAAATCCCACATCAAAGTTTTATTGTGCAGTAAGATCACAAACAGTGAGTGAAACTCATCAACATGAACCTAACCCTGAAACATGAACCTAACCCTGAAACATGAACCTAACCCTGAAACATGCATGGTGATCTTCCTAAACATGCAGGGGTGACCTCCCTTAAACATGAAGGTTCCACACGTTGTCACAAAGCAGCTTCACAGACGTGTCTCTAATAGTCCAGACCCCTAATGATCAAGCCGAGGGTGACAGTGGTAAAGAAGAACTCTGTAGGAGAATAAGGAAGAAACCTTGGGAGGACCAAGACTCAGAAGAAACCCATCCTCCATTGGGTGGACCAACTAGCAACAGTCCGAGCTTTTATAAATAATGTCCACACTTTATATTATGGTAAAAGTACATTTCTAGGGGGCTTTTTAAGAGAAGTTTCTACCACCTGCCATAGTTTTTCTTCACATCAGGTTTTGCTGAAATGTGCAACTGTGTGTCATCAGCATAACAATGAAAATTAATACCATGTGTGCAAATAACTTCACCTACAGACAGCAAATACAAGGAGAAAAGCAGTGGACCCTTCTCTCCTTCTCCTGTTCCACTCCCACTTCTTAAACTTGACCACACTCTCATATTGCTTAGTGCTCCCTAAGTTCTTTTTCCTCTCTTCTCCCTTGACCCTTTACCCAGACTGCAGATCAGCTAGAAATATTTAAATGCACTATTTATTCAAACTTCTTTACTGAACCAGGAATTGTGGTGGAAAATCTGCGAGTAAAGCACCTTAATGAACATTTGTCTTTGGAATGTTTACTAGGAGCTTCTTGTGAGAAGGGCTCATGTCTCAAATAGATTGCAGATGCAGAAGATCAGAGAGCTGTCTCACAGGACTTCCACTTTTACTCTGAATTGGGAAAAAAAACAGGAACTGGGGTATGTGGACCAATGTGCAATCCTGCACCCAAAGCTAGAGCCTCATCTGAACCACGAGATCAGACAATACAAGATAGTTGCTATGGGATCAAGACAGAAAAGCGCAAGACAGGAAACCACAAATATGTAGGAAACACAATACAGTGTGTAAAGAATACAGTGTGTACAGAAAACAGTGTATTAAAAGTAGATAAGAAAATATTTTCATATCTCTTATTTTCACCTTTCATACACAGTGGTAATTCAAAGTGCTTTACACAAGAATATCTATTACCTCAGGAAGGTCTTTACCAAGTAATAACAATCAAAACATTACAGAATTTATTAGAATTGAAGTTGTGATACTGAAGCAGAAAGTTTAAATAAAATACCAGTTTACAGAAATAAACAAATGTAGAGAAATAAAATGAAATATTAAGAGAAATTAAAATAAGAGTAAATTAGAAATAAAAAATAAAGAAATGAGAATAAAAACAACATTAAAATTTGGTCTTTTGGGAGTTTATTCCACTTATAACAGCTAAATAACAGCTAAATGCTACTTCACCATGATTAGCTTGCATTATGGACTGGACTAATTGGTCTGAGTCCAAGAATCTAAGGGATTATCTTGGTTCATATTCTTTAATCTGTCTGAGATTTATTCTGATCCAAAACAATTCTGTGATTTATAAACTAGTAAAAGCACTTTAAACTCTCTTCTGTAACTAACCAGGAGCCAGTGAAAAGACTTTAGAACTGGGGTAATATGCTCCACTCTCTCAGTCCTGGTTAAACATCAAGCAGCAGCATTCTGAATGAGCTGTAGCTGTTTAATGGTCTTTTTTGGAAGTCCAGTTAAAAGACCATTGCAATTGTCCACCCTACTGGAGATAAAAGACCATTACAATAGTCCACCCTACTGGAGATAAAGGACCGTTACAATAATCCACCCTACTGGAGATAAGACCATTGCAATAGTCCCCTCTAATGGAGATAAAAGACCATTACAATAGTCCACCCTACTGAAGATAAAAGCATGGATTAGCTTCTCTAAAATTCTTTAAAGACCTTTAATTCTGGCTACATTTTTAGATGATAGAAGGCTGTTTCAGTGATTACTTTGATATTCCTAGTAAGGGTGAGATCTGAGTCTTTTTGAACACCAAGATTTTCTAGTATTATCATCCAAGATTTTAGGGGGTCCTTTCAAAACAACAAGTACCTTAGGTACACATAAGTTCCCTCTCAGGCCCCACAGTCCTGGATATCTTGAAGGGTACCAGTGACATTGTCCTTGATCTACGGCTATCACGGCTAGCATCACTGTCTGACCTGTACTCCTCTACCCGCATTGTTAGTAGCACATCTGACACTTTTCTGACAATATTGTTGATCTTAATTAGCAAACAGTTAGGTAAACTAATGTTTCGTGATAGCAGATAACATTTCCCTTTCGGACACATGGTCCAACCCATGTGACAACTTGGTGGCAAAACAAATTTGCGAAGACAAGGTTTGCTGTGAGGACCAACCCAAACACTGTCATTAACATCCTCAGCTTTTCCAGACACATTTGTCATTAGCTGTCGTGCGTGACTGCAGTTCCTGTAAATCAAGCAATGGTGTATTACATGTGACCATTTTCTGACCGTAACAGGATGTGAGACTTTGTGTGCACTGTAGCTGCTTGTTTCACTGCTTCATCAAACCTTATTATTATTAGTATTGCCCTCTAGGATTGGGTCAGATTTGGTGGTGTGAGAATCACATTTACATACAGCTACTTTCCAAATTGTGCCAAAGTCATGGTCCACACTAAAAGCATATGTTCTATCAGTGTTGATGTTAGCAATTTTCCTGCTAACAGGAAATATAAAGGGAGCGATTGAGCAATTAAGGTCTCATGCATGCTGATGAAAGCCAAGCCCACTTCTTCCTGATTATGGGCTGTGAGATGCTGATCTGTCTACAAATAGTTCAAGGTCAGCAGTGGGCAACAGTCTGGTTGTTCCTCACATTTATACATTTATATTGAGGTATACATTTATATTGAAGTATACATTTATATTGAGGTGTACATTTATATTGAAGTGTACATTTATATTGAGGTATACATTTATATTGAGGTATACATTTATATTGAAGTGTACATTTATATTGAAGTGTACATTTATATTGAGGTATACATTTATATTGAAGTATACATTTATATTGAGGTATACATTTATATTGAGGTATACATTTATACTGAAGTATACATTTATATTGAGGTATACATTTATATTGAAGTATACATTTATATTGAGGTATACATTTATATTGAGGTATACATTTATATTGAGGTATACATTTATCTAGCTGAACAACACTTTCTTTGGCCATCAAGAAGATAAATGACCTTACTGTAGTATTTCTGTAGATAGGAGCCACCAGAAATGTCACAGACGTATTACTGTTCTAAATCTCTCCTTAGACCCCAGGATTTATGTTGTACACAAGAATGAATAAGCTTTGTAAATATTTGCAGTGATGCCTGAATGCATCTGGGAACAGACCTGATACTCAGAAAAAAACATTTCCTTTAGATGTCAAGATCAAGTCCCATTAGTCAACCGGATAAAATCTGCTGTGGTTCTCATAAGTAATGACAGTTTTTGGGCTTCCTGGAGGGAATGTGCTGAAGATCTGTTCCCTGGTGCTTCGCCGTTTTTTGACAATGTCCAGATGTTTTGCCAAAGTACAAATACGCTCCAGTAGTTTTCTCTAACAGAGTAGGCCAGTCTTGATAGCTTTCCACAACATTGGAATTCTATTATTAGCCACATGCATTTAGTAG
The DNA here is from genome assembly GCA_025802075.1 of Tenebrosternarchus preto. NCBI lineage: Eukaryota > Metazoa > Chordata > Actinopteri > Gymnotiformes > Apteronotidae > Tenebrosternarchus > Tenebrosternarchus preto. Next base: position 27,962,442 of record JAOYMR010000001.1, read on the forward strand.
TTTTTTCAGTAGGAATAAAGTATCAAAATATTATGCAATTGTAATTTTGTTAGAATGACATTTTAATAGTTTCTCAATCATAAATACATCACTTTTCATCACCTCCGTAAACCTTTCGATACTGTTAGCTAAACTCTCAACTTGGTGCGAAGTAAAATTTATCATAAACTTTAAACGCTAAAATCCAAGCCTGCTTTTCATTACTTTTGTGCCCAAACCATTCAAAGAGGATCTTCTCACAGTCTTCTCATTAAGTCATCATAGCCCACACATCACAACCATACACTGTGGGAATTGCGTAATCCTTGTTCTGACGACAGAGGGTCTGTTTCTCCGAGACTGGTTTGTATTAAGATTTAAACTTTACCCTGCTCCTCTCACCGCCGTTCGTCTTTTAAAAAACGTCCTCTTGTTGAGGCTGCGTGGTTTCGAGCTGACGTGCAGCGCCGTTACTGATTGTGCTGCCGTTGCCCGTGCAGGTTAGCTTCCATATTCCCCTCAGTTTCAGTTTGCATGGTGCTGAGGATTTTGCATACGTACTGTTACTTTTCAATTAGTCGTCTTACAACATTACAAATTCTCACTGCGGGAGTACAGCTGGTATTTGCTGCCCTCTGGAGGAGAAAGCGTGCAATAACACACCATATAATCCATGTTTTGTCCATGTGCTCAGCATCTGTTCTCATGATAAGTGTTAAGTATTAGAGGTGGTTATTATAGGCTTTAATATTATCTGATTAAGTCCAGGAAATGACTGGTAATTCACACAATATAACCTATTATAGGGCATGTCTTAAGCAATTGTAAAAACAAACAAACAAAAACACTGGTGTGCCTAACGAAGTAGGCTATAAAAGGTGTTTGAACTGTCTAAAACGTTGCTTTGTCTTTGTAAACTAATGCACATCTTGGTAGAGCACAGTGCGTCTCAACGCGTTAAAGTATGTGGACTTTTATCATAGCGTAATGCCTGTATCAGACTGGTACGGCTGTGGTTTTGTGAAACGCCATGAATCCCACTCCCAGCTTATCCTTTCAAGCGACCAACGCAGTACAACGACCATTCTGCATAGACGATGTTATTCCTCTGTCTGGCGAAATTCGCGTTGATTGACGATTTTTTTTTTTGCTTTAAAATGACGTCAGCCATCTTCCAGTCAGGTGATACTGTGGGTGTGTTTACATCGCTGATGTAAACACAGAAGACGATTCTCATCAGGTAAATCGCAAGGCCGGAGCGTCGAGACGACTTTTATAAACCGTGCTTTATCATCTATGCAACGCCTCAGTGGCGGTTATTGGTAGCCATGGACTTCTACATCAATCTAAAGGTGAATTTCAGAGGAAACGCAAAGAGTTTTTTGCTGTCCGGATCGGAAACGAAGAGTTGGGAGTCTATGGAGGCCACGGTAAGCCGAGGATGTTGTAGCCTTTTTGCGCACTCACCTTGATGGAGGCAGGGGGAGCTATTTTTGATCATGGAAACGTACTCGTGGAAGGCACAGGCCCGTGGCATATCGCTTTGGACCTCACTGTCCAGGCCTGTTGTCCAGCGTGTGCACAGTCGTTAAACACTTCTTGATAATAATGCGACCATTTTGTAAACTACCAGCGAGTTAGCGTTGGTCGTGTATTGTTACTCTACATTAATGTGGTATTACTGGGTTGAAGCCTACGCGTTTACGCGATGGCGGTCCGGTCGCGGTAGGCTGGTCCCAGGTCGTTGCTACACGTTGTTCCCGTGTAGAGATGCTGTGGACCACCTGACCGCTTAAACTAGCCAAACCCTGAATGATTAAAACATGAATATCAAGTTGTTGTTTTTCATTTAAGGACCAATACCAGTACAAGGCATTTTGTAAACAACAATGGTCGCTGTCTAAAATTTATACAAGTGTTTCATTCTATTTGTACTATTGCGAATTTATGGCGTAGCCGACTGAGGATGAATGTGCGGAGAAGCTCCAGGTGCTCTCGGACCATGACGACCAAGCGTTGACCTTAATTCGCAGTTAGCAGCAAGTGCACCTCTATATCCGGTTGGACTGTTGTCAAGAAAACCGAATAACCTCTAAACGGAACCAAAAAAGCCCACACGTTCTGGATTTCATGATCTCGACGTTTTGGCTTTGGGCTAAACGAAAACAAAGGCGTTACTTGCGTGTTGGCCTTGAATAAAACAGAGACGGGTGTGGCTCTGTTTTTAAAAGGCTAAATATTCCAGTTCATTCCAAAGATAACCCGAAGACCTTTTGTGAAATTTGGAGTGTCATGATAGTTTAAAGGACACGATTTTTTTACTCTCCCAGGTAAAGAGATCTTTCGGCTTATGCAGTCTACAGTTGACATACTTTGATGAGGAAAATGAAGAGGTCAGTATTAACTGAACCTTAGACAGTACTGTCCATGAAAGCCTCACAGACACACGGTTTAAAAAAAAAAAGCAAACACATTTTACATATAATACCACATAACATGCTGACATACTGTAAATTGTCTTTTTGTTTTAGGTATCGATCAACAGCCAGTGTAAGTAATTGATTTCCATCCACTGTATAGTAATCAGAAACACAAACAGATTTTATTGTTTCTGGTAAATTAATGTCACTGTAATGTTTCTTTCCAGTGGACTATGAAGAGGCTCTAAAGGTAAGCAACAGATGGTGACCCGAATTAAGTTTGTCCTTGTTATTCCTACTATTTTTAATGTACCAAGGAAGTTAGCGTATTGTTATTTGGTCCTATGCCAGTTCCAACATTGTGGTTATTTAACTCCTGTTCTTTTTGATTTGTGTAAGTGCTCGTATGTCCCACTCATAACAAGGCCCTCGCACCTCATTGGCCTTTGTGTTGATCTCACAGAGTGCAGCCAGGCAGGGGAACAGGCTTCAGATGAACGTTTATGAGAGCAGGGGCACGACTGGCAGAGTGCCAGGGCCAGGACCAGGCCCGAGTCTGGGCCAGGCCAAACCGGGAGGCCTGGCAGAGCCCAAGAAGGGGTTCCGGCCACCCCAGCACTGCCCGGCCCTGGCACAAGTGGTCAGCCGCAAGGTTCAGGCCGCTGTGCCAGAGGAGGGCTCGGTAAGGACTGCTGATCTACTGTTTTCTCTGCAGCACTGATCTGACCGCTGCTGTTTCCATGGAAGCTGTCTCTAGGACACAGATTTAGGCTGCAACCAATGCCTTTGAATCTCTTGTAAATATGGTTTATTCACAGGGTTGACATCTTGAAATTGGCAAGATAATTAGCTTTTTTTAAAAAATGATTTATTAAAAAAAATGTAAACAAGGTGCAGTGTTTTGCAATTTTATGTCATTAGAAAGTGAACGAGAGGACTTCATTTACATGTAGCTCACAGATTGAGATCTTTTATATTTAATCGTTCCTGTTTTATGCATGAGCTCATTTCCCACTGTAATAAAGTGTGCAGTTATCATGTTGTTTGTGTTTTGTTTTTTGGCAGCAAACTTAAACAATGTGGCTTTAATTTTTTAAGGTGATGCTGAATGAGCTCAAGGGGTCTAAAGTGGAAGACAGGACACCTCCCGCCTGGTTTACTTCATACATGGAAAAGGTGAATGAATCCTGAAAACGTTACAATTTTCCATATTTATCACACTTTTAGGCTCTTATATATTCTTACTTATCGTAGGGAGATTTATCTTATAGCTGTTTGTTCTTTTTTTTCTTTTTGATCGTTTCTCTAAATTCCCCCAGTTTAATTGTCAATATTATCCAACCTGTTAGTTTGGTCTCCCTGTACTTTGTAGCTGCTACCAAGCAGGAAGACTCTTGTGCAGCGTTTCAGGACAGTGGTAGCGCTCAGGGAGGCGAACACTACACACTTTGTTCTGTGTACCTGTAGCTACACACTGGAGCATAAATGAATGGACAGAGAGACAGAGAAAACCAGACAGAAACGAGAAACGAGGTCATTCTTTCCACTGAGAGAAGCAAAGGCCAATTAGACTGACTTAAACTCATCTACAAATAAATGGCTTGTGGGATTCATACTGGTAGCCTCCTGATGACAATGTGAAACCCTAGACAGCTGCACTGCTGTTAAAAATAACATTAGTCTAATTTCTCTCTCTCTCGCTCGCTCGCTCTTCTTTTTTCTTTCTTCCAACCCCGTCCTCCCCATCTTCAGTTCAAGGACCAGGTGGTGCGGGAGGCGGTGGAGAAGATCTGCAGGGAGTTTTCAGGCCAGTGTTGCATCCACAAACCTGTGGGGGCTGAAGCACAGGTCCCTGAGGTGACTTCCTCCACCCTTCCTGGAGCCCCAAGCTCCACCCCAGCTTGCAGCAGTTGCCGTGGGCAGACCGCAGGTGGAGGATACCAGTGCAGGTGAGGCAGGTGTAGGAGAACCCCACAAACCCGCCTCAGATGTTTGTTGTTGGGGTTTTTTTGCATGCAGATTGTTTTTGTTAAGGGAACACACTTTGTCAGGGGAACCTCTTTCAAGATTTTTGGGTTTCATTAGATATGTGAAGCTGTTTCTAAAGGTCATTTTCACTTTAGTTGGAGTGTGTTAATATTGACATAGTTTGATGTGATGTTCCCCAGTGTTTGTACATCCTGCACACTGTGTGAGCCTTGTAGCTTCTCACACGACCCCAGCCACAACCTGGTGAGGGCCAGAACTCCACTGTCCATCCCAGAACACGGTTCACCAGCTCCAGATCACAGCAGGCGAGTTCCCCTCCTTCCCCTGTAACTATACACACCTAGTTCCACTGGGAAAAACACTGCTCTTAGTCCTGTATGTATGTATTTGGTTTTTAATGTAGTGTGCATATTAGTGTGTTCTTGGCAAACTCTGTTCTAGCTCTGTATGTTTGTGGAACAAAGTCTACGAGTCTCAAAAGCCTGTATCTCCCTGCCTCTAGTATACGATATATAACAAAATCACACGGTTAACCAGGCTGGCATCTGCAGATTCTACAGGCGGAGCTTCCGCAAGGCGGAGAAGCAGCGTCTGAAGGCAGAGAAGCGGCAGCTGAAGGCAGAGGTCAAGGAGATTAGGAAGCAACTACGGATGGAGCGGAGGGGGCTGCAGTGGGGCACCGGTGGAGATGGCAGCTCCTCCCCAGTCCTGCTGCAGCCCCGTGCCACGCAAGCCAACAGCCCAGAGTACGCCCCACCCACGCCTGGCTCCGCCCACGCCTGGTCACACCCCACCATCACTGCCATCACTCGTCATGGCCGATCATCTAATAACGTCTAATCGTCTAAAGCTTCTGATAAACAAACTGTGGAAATTCTTCTGTCCTCTTGTTTGTCCTAAGTTTGCGGTTGGTGTGGTTTGATTTGAGGTAGTCTGATGTCTTTCTGCGTCTCAGGCGTCCGAAGCGGCCGTGCCCCCTCGCTGTACCCGCCATGGCAGCAGTGCTGCTGGACGAGAACCTGCCCGACGGTTCCCGCCTGCAGCCTGCAATCAAGTTCATCAAATACTGGAAGATGAAGAACAGTGGGAGAATGTGCTGGAACTCAGAGACCAAAGTACCCCCCCCCTCTCGCACGTGCGCGCGCACACACACGCACCCGTTTGAATAATTTCAGATTAAGCAAGCTCAAAACAAAAGGCTACTTTTTCAGGCCTTACAAGACTCAAGAGGAGTAAATCTTCTGATCTCATGTTCATGTTTTCTACTGTTTTTAGAGGACATTAGTGTCCTTATAAACACAATACATGAAAAGGTGTTACAGGCTTCTCACAGAAAATCTGTGTGTGTGTGTGCGCACGTGCTGCGTTCCCCACCTTAATGTGTGTGTACTCTGTTCCTCTCAGCTGAAGTTCATGTGGGGTAACCTGGCCGTGGGCTCAGGTGAGCACTGGAGGGAGGTCCCTGTGCCCACCTTGCAGTCTGGCCAGGTGGGTGTGGTCAGCGTGGCGCTCTGTGCTCCCACCGTGGAGGGCACCTACACCTCCCACTGGCGCCTGGCACACCAAGGGGAGCAGTTTGGTCCGCGGGTGTGGTGCAGTATTGTGGTGGACCCACATGCTCCCACTGCCATCTCCGCCGATGGCCTACTCGTCTCTCCTTGCGTCACTCCTCAAGTAAGTCCGTGGAAATGCTCTCGAGTCAAATGACCCTTCTGTGCACAGTCACTGTTGTTGTGAGGCAGGCTTGTGACCTTCAGACAGAGACCGGAGAGTTCAGTGCCTCTTAAAAGTGAAGCCCATTCCTTCAGTTAAGCAGGTATGGCTTGAAAAGGTCACGTGGTTATCTAGAGATCCTCGGCTGGATTTGAAAAGTCAAGTCAAGTCAAGTCAATTTTATTTATATAGCGCTTTTTACAACACGTTGTCACAAAGCCGCTTTACAAATACAT
>JAOYMR010000001.1:28035656-28051403 GCA_025802075.1 Tenebrosternarchus preto
ATATTAAAGCATAGTCATGTCCAGTAGTCGAAATAGACAGTGTTTTTTTTTTGTGATGTAACACACACACACACACACACACCTATATATCTATATATTCAAATTCAGAAGCACATTGTGTACTTTATATTTTTAAATCTCTCTCTACTTCATCCATCCAATGTGTTTGTGTAAAATATATAGAAAATAAGTTTTATGAAATAATGAGAGTCAAAGTACTTCATAAAGGTAACATTAAACATCAAAGTTCATATGATGATGTGGTACACATTACTATATCTATCTGTCTATATTTCTATATCTATATGTGCATCTTCCAAGTCAATGTGAACATACTGTTTTCATAATAAAGGTTACTTCACACCACCACATTAAGCCCACTCTCATGAGCACATTCTCCCGGTGACTTTTATTATGTTTTAGCATTATAAAAAAAAGGCGCGACAGCATGGCAGGCCGTAGACAGAGGCGCTTGGCAACGTTATTTACAAAAACAAAGAGGAGGGGCGAGGAAAGCAGTGCCCGGCAACAGCCCTGCCACTCCCCCACCGCTCTCCTGCCCCGCCCACAGGCAGATAGTCCGAGAATGGTGTATTTCAGAGGGGCAGGTCTGCGCAAAGGGTTCAGGAGAAGGGGATTCTGGACTCAGTAGCTCCTCTAATAACACAAACAGTAAAGGGGTGTCCGTGGTCAAAAAGCCTGACCTTCAGGTTGGCAACAGGGTCGATTCATCCATGTGTCAGCGTCGCACTGCAAGAAATCTGTGTATATATACATTTCTTATAGAATCATAATGCATGTGTGTTTATTATCTCAAGATTCCCTGATGGCTCACTGGAAGCAGCCAAGATACAAATAACCGTGTGAGGACAAGAAAAAGAAAGAAAAGAAAAAGAAGAAAAGAAGAGGGGTGGTGGTGGGTGTGGTTTGATCCTGGGGGAGTTGAAGTTGATCCTGGAGGAATTGAAGTTGATCCTGGAGGAGTTGAAGTTGATCCTGGAGGAGTTGAAGTTGATCCTGGAGGAGCTGAGGTTCATCCACTGAGGGAAATGTTCAGAATGCCCGGGTGAAAGCCAGCCAGCCCAGCCGGCCCTCGATGGGGTGGAGGCTCCGTCAGTCCGCGTGCACTTCTCGCTCCCCAAGGCCACGGCCGAGGGGAACCACGCCGGCCTCGCTCTCAGCCGCAGGACGCCACCGCCTGATCCCAGCACAAACCAGAACATCACGTGTCACTTCGAGAAGCGCAATGCATTAGGTGATATGTTAGAGGTTCAAAAATCATGAGACAAAATCGTACATTTCCACTGAACTGACATTTACACGTTCACAGCGTTTATCAGACACAGTAGTGCTTGGCTGGTCTCCACGGGAGAAATCCTTACACTAGGGTTAGGCTACGCTAGCACTTAGCTTTAAGATAGAACACCGTCAGAGTAGTAAGTAAAGCGACAGAAGGTGCTGCTATAGAGGTGAGACTCCAGTCTACAAGTGAAGCCAGTACTGCTCACCTATGACAACTTCTTGGCTTTGTTGTAGAGGGAGTCCACTACTCTGCTCATGTGCTGAATGGTGTCCAGAGCTGCTTCGTAGGTCTTGTCTACAGGGGGCTCGTCAAACACAATAAGCACACCTTCCCCTTGGTCAAGGATCCCTGAGAACAGAGAAACAATCCAAGGGCACAACACTCAGTAATTATTCACCTAGTCCAAACCCGAGTTATTAGTTTAGTTCATCCTCTGGATCTTCATGTCCGATTTAAGCCTATGATATAGTACTGGGAACATCCACAATGTAGCGACAATGTAGGTATCGATTATCAGTTAACAGAACAGTCAAATAAGACAAAGCGATACTGGTGAGGAGTGAAATGATCAGCCTTTTTCTTATTATTGCTTTAATTAGATCAATTAACTGTGTTTTAGAAGTATTATTAGTCCACAGCATTTATCTTGTAAACACACCACTCAAAGCTACTCACTGAATGGTGTACTTGAACTGAGACTTTTATTATGACACGACCACACTGGTTACTATGATCCCAGATTGCAGCAGCTCATTTATTCAATTTATTGCTCATTCCTTAAAGAGACACAGCACATTTTGGAAGAAACACAAGACCCAAGTATTTGTGGGAATAGCGCTCCATACAGAATAAATAAATAAAGAATAGCACTCCATAAAGTTGTTGTTTTTGAGAGCAGTAAATTAGTCCCAGAGCTGCACCATCATCATGAGCACATCATTTGTAGCCATTACATAAGTTCTGAATTTCTGTAATGGCCCTTCAAATACTGATATCACTTAAGTCTCCATTATGAAAATGTCCCTTGAAATCACAAAAAACTGTGTTGTGGGCTGTGTGGATCCTCGTCACTCTCAGGAGTTACTAAGAACCGCAGCCTGAACTCCTGCAGTGTAGTTACAACCCTGAAGTTGTTCACTGTACAGAAATACATTCATTAAATCACCATCTACTATCCTGTAGCTGACATTCACATTTCTGATGAGATCTTTAGTGAGGTTCTCGCTGCTGGTTGAAATATCTGCTCTGCTTCCAAATGAACAAGTGACTATTCAAACTGTTTGTGTCTAAAGATGAACAAGATGACACTTGAACCGTTGCTCTGTCAAACAGCTCTGTCTTAATAAAACTGGGCTTTTTATTATTTGTATTATTATTATTATTATTAAAGAAAAACAGCCTGATCATCTCTAAACAGGTTCTAGGAGAAAGAACCACACCAGATGAGTAATTACCATGAAATGTCTTATCTAGAATCATCTGTGATAGTTTTCTCTCGACGTCTCCCTGTAACAGAGGACACAGATTTTCCTCATTACTCGTTAAACAGTGCAAGCCTGTTAACTACACGCATGCAGTTTAAATCAATCTGTGTTTTGCTCCAAATACACTGAACAGACATCAACATTGGAACATTGTAAACAAAAAGTGCAGCATTTTTTCCCCACATAAATCTTCATTGGCTGTAGCATCACGTGTAGTCAGTCGACACACACAATAATCTCACCTGAGGGCAATTCTGTCAATAAGCTTTTATAGTAATCACACACTTCCTCGTGTGGGCCTAATCCCAGACAACATAAAACCATCTCTGACAAGAATTTGAGTTAAAGTGTATATGATTTTTCAAGTCAACCAGTTTTCCATTGGAAAATGTGTCAAATTTACTGTCACCGTTAACAATCCACTCCTGATGGAGAGGTTTGGAAAATGCACACATCTTCCTTTAAGATCTAGTTCAATGAGAGACTATGTTATCCTTAAATTCACACTGCTCTTCAATTCTGAGTTAGATTTGTCTTACCTTTGAGAGTTTTATGAGGCTGGAAATGTGTCCAATCTGTGGAAACAGAACTAACGGTGAGTATTTGTTCTCTGCAGAGCAGCGTATGTTCCCGGTACAGTGGGAGCGTACAGTCAGGCCACACCAGCTCCGCTCACCTGAACTCTGGAGAAGGGCTCAATGACCCTGATAAGGTTCTGCTCTAACAGGGTGTCGTAGAGCTTGGTCAGGTGGGTGCTGATGATTGGGTCGTCCCGCAGCTCCGCTCTGTAGTCTGTTAGAGCCTGAGAGGAGAGGAGAGGAGAGGAGAGACGAATCAGTACACTGCACACAGCTCAACTGCACATCCATTCAGTGCTAATAACCATCTTATGACAGCTATCAACTATGCCAACATTCTATTTTCTATGCTAACATTCACTCACCGTCTCAAAGTCAGCGAGGGACCTGTTCTTACTGGCCTGGGCCACACATTTGAGCGCGTCGGTCTACAGACACACAGACAAACAGAGTGTAAAGTGGAGAGTAAACTCTTATCCCACTGCTGTGCACAAGAACGCAGAACAAACCTGGAGAGGAGGACATGAGATGTTTCAGAAACACTGACTCTCTCCTACTGTACAGATGTTCGCTATAAGACATCGTGGATGAAGGAATGAGTGTGAACAACTGTTTAACTGTCATTGTGTTTTTAGGAACAGACTGGAATAATCAGCTCATCAAGCACTCATTATATAACCCAGTTAGAGGTGCAGATGTGTGAGTACGTCAGAGGTGCAGATGTGTAAGTTAGAGGTGCAGATGTGCGAGTACGTTAGAGGTGCAGATGTGTGAGTAAGGCCTGAAGGATGGATGCTAACTGACACACACACCTACCTGCCTGCCTGCGTATCGGAGTGCCAGCTTCCCGCTGATCAGAGCCTGTACATCCTCGGGCCTGCACACACACACACACACACACACACACACACACACACACACACACACACACTTCAGTCACACACCACACATTACAGCAGCTAGCAGTCTGCCCTGATCCAAGTCTACCAACTATTTTTTTTAATGTCTCATGCAGTTAATCCTAATTTTGCTAAACTTATTCAGCAGAAATTCCACCACTCCGATTCAAATGAGTGAAGCATGTCTTTCTGCTTACAGCAGGAAACCTGCTAATCCCACCCAGCAGGACTTACGCGTTGAGCATGATCTTACACAGCAGCATGTACTTCAGCGCCGTGATGGCCCGCGGGCTGTCGATGGAGTCGTTGCCTTCAAACGCCTCATAGAAGTAGGAATAAGCCGTCTTCCAGTCCTTCTCCTCTGCTGCGTGGATGATGCCTGCAAAAAGAATCCAGCCTCCAGTGAAATCAGCCTGCTATTCACAGCTTTAGCTGCAACCCCCCCTGGACATGACGGAGGCCGCGAGGGTCTCCAGGACGAGGAGCCTGACCTGACTGCATGTCCAGAGCAGCCTGGAGTTTGGGAGGGCAGTAGATGGCATTGGCCGTGGTCCTGGCAGATGTGAGTGCGGCTCGGGCTTTGGGCAGATTGCTGAGTGCATGGTAGACCTTGCTCTCCAGGAGCTGAACCTCCACTAGAAGAGCTTTGTCATCCATTTTCTTCAGCTCCTGCAGGAGCTGGGAGCCTGTGAAGAGCAAAGCAAGATGGGGAGAAGTGGAAAGACTGATGGGTCTCACAGGGCAGAAAACGAGTGTTTCAGAAGAGAGAGGGCTTGTTCTGCTGACCTAGCTGAAGGGCCTCCTGATAACGCTTGGTGTCAAAATATAAAGAAACCAGGCGTGCCTGTTAAATGAAGAGAAAACACACGCATGAATATTTATTTAATCCTGGGTCATGTGATTAGATTACTAAAAGTATACTTTACCAAAGTATCAAACGTATTCAAAAATAGCGACTATATTTCCTGAAAAATTCACATACAAAATGAAAAGCCAAATGGGGGCCTGGCTGGTTACCTCCAGGGCCTGGCGCAGGAAGGTCCTCTTCTCAGCTCGGGCCCATTCGATGCACTCCACACACAGCTCCACCTCCTGGCCTGTGGCTGCCTCCATGTCCAAGAAGAGATCGAGCAGAGAGCGCACCAACCGCGCCGCCTTCGCCTTGCTGATGGAGTTCAGGAACGGACGGACATACTTCAGCAGGCCGCCGAGCTCTGTGGGCGCGCGCGCACACACACGCACGCACGCAGGCAGACACACAGCTGCATTCAGAGAAAACAGACAGCTCCAACACCAACCACGTCTTCTGCAGTGGCACAATGAAGCGTGGGCCTGATGGAGTGGTGTGGTGTGAGGCAGCAGGCGGTTCTGAACGGGCCGCGGTTCTTACCGGCTGCCTGTCCCGTCTCGGCGAGCAGCTCCCCCAGCTCCAGGATGCTCTGCTCCTTCACCCGCACAGCTTCCTCATCACTGTCCTGCACATCCCGCTTCACTAAACACCAACAAACAACATACAGGACATCCCAGTCAATACAACTCCTTCCCTAGAGGGGAACCGTCAGCCAGACTGACAGACTGAAGGAAGCACAGCCTGTGCCTTTCCTTCACCTGCTTCCTTTCATCAGCCAGGTGATCACAAACCTCAGTGCGTCAGGACTGACACCAAACCGGGATTATTCACCTGCATACTGCTACTGTGATACACCTCACGTCATTATAATGATGAGATGTGACAGGGATAACGACCTTTATTAATCATGATCAAAATGATCATCGTCACCACCACCATCAGCATCATCACCATCAGACTTCTGGGAGGTTCACTGCACACCCTAATAATGACCTATTAGAGGGCTGGATGATTTGCATATTACTGCAATGTCAGTATTACAAAGGCTAATTTAAAGTCAGCCTCCCTGATTTTCCCCGACGTTTGTTTTACGAAAAAGGAAAACCGGGCTGCTCTTGTTATTACATTTTGATAAAATGGCAACTAAAATGCAAAGGTACTACAAACAAAACTCCATGATATTCCATAACTGAACTCCCAAAACGATCCAATACCCTGTGACTCCACGTCTTGGATAGATGTTCCATGACAGCCCTATAAGCAAATTCGATTGCCTGATGAATGAGAAATTACTTGTAGCGGCAGGTTATTTACTCTGGATATGAGTAGTTTATGGAAGGTCAAACGACATGGGTTCAAAACAGAAAATATTCAAATAGTGATTGATAAATATGAAATCATTCTGTGTCATTAGTCATTTGGTACAACTATGCATTCAGCACCCTTTTAAAGAGCCACTAGTTAGCCAACACTTATTCAGTCTGTCCGAAATAGGATTTTTATTAAGCGCTAGTGTTTCTACCTTTACCTTAGTTCGATTTATTCGAACATTAATCGCAAGTCACTCCACTAACCATTTGTTTTGGGGTTTTTTTTAAAGGCGCGATCTCTTTTGTCAAGAGCTGAACTGTCACCAGTACAATTAATAAACTAGGGATAATCTACTGCCAGAATGAAAACCAATAACTCTGAATATAAAACAAGGCATAGTGACAACCTAACATTTTATAGCGTTTATGGCATTTTATCTACCTGTTCGTTAACTAACTAACTAACCCCAGCCTGTTCGTTAACTAACTACCCCTAACCTGGACTTGAACAGACTAGCCGGTTAGCTAGTAGCTAGTTCTAACAGGGCTACACCTAGTTATCAGACGCAAAACAAACTTCATAAGGAAACTGTTGACTGCCCTAACCTTCTGTGGCGCTTTGTACAATCCGTCCTAAAATGCATAGCAATATATAGCTGCTCGCATTTAATGAATGCACTATATTATGTTTTTATTTAACGCCTAGCCGCTAAACTAGCTAGCGAAGTTCCCCAACTAACCAGGGACGATGACGCCGTGGAGTCTGTAGGGGAGCTAGCTTATCTTAGCTTAGCTTAGCTTAGCCTGATCATTTCTTTCAAAACACTTTAAGGCGACCCTGCACTGAGCTTTTAAGAACAACCGAGGACAACGTTTAAAGAGGGCACCGTGGCTCTCCCGCAAAACAACGTCCACGGTGCGCTGCCCATCCAAACAGCTCCCTAACGAAGAAGTTAGCTAAGCCCGTTTAGCCCGGTTAGGGCTCGCCTGTCACAGTGAGTCAGCAGCTGAACGGAAACCGGGTAACCGGGACTGGTCACGTCAAGCTAACGTTGACGCTAGCTAAAGATTCACTGTGAAGATGCTCCAGGGAAACGGTGAAACGAAGCTGCGTTTATAACTCAAGAAATTACTTATCGATGAACTAGGCAAGCTTCACTTACCGATAGCGTGTAAAATGTCAATAGACGCATTCCGGTCCGTGCTGAGCAGAGACTGTGCTCTCTGAAATTCCACTGCTGCGGCCGCCATCTTACCAGTTCACCAACTGCATGATTCACATAACAATGTCCATCAACAAGCCGATGGAACTTCCAGCTCCGTGTGCATGATGGGAGTTGGAGTTAACAACAACAATACAGGCAGCAGTGCTGTGCTCATCATAAACTCGATTCCCAGAAAAAAACTTAGTTTTTCCGCCAACTAACACTAAACAAATAGTTCATTTCTAACCAATCCAATGATATTGGCAGTATATTAATAAACATTTTTTTTAATTATTATTATTATTGTTGTTGCTGTTGTTTTATTATTTAGTATTTGAAACATTGTTTATACATAGTCCTGCTGGTATCGAAATATTCAACACTAAACGTTACCAGTCAAAAATTTGGACACACAACCCCTTTGTTTAAATGTGTATAGCAGGGCGTCTGAGTGGATTTATCAAATATACCATAAACATTTATCAAACAGTCAACAAAGCATCAGATGTCTAACTCAAACTGCCTAACATCAGCTAACTCACATACCCACAGCAACCCACTTTTTAGGCATTTCCCTGATTTAACAAGGACACTTTAGCTCATGGTTAGTTCAGCTGCTTCTAATCTGTATTGTAGAAAATATCTGATGGAGAGTATGTGTTTACAACAATAGGAGAGTATGTGTTTACAACAATAGGAGAGTATGTGTTTTCAACAATAGGAGAGTATGTGTTTACAACAATAGGAGAGTATGTGTTTACAACAATAGGAGAGTATGTGTTTACAACAATAGGAGAGTATGTGTTTACAATAATAGGAGAGTATGTGTTTACAACAATAGGAGAGTATGTGTTTAAGGAGCCTTGTCCAAGACCACAAGATAAAACAAATATAAACATAATTAATGTTCATGTGTGAGGCATTTCTTCACCAGCAGTTCATTCAGTTGATGTTAGGCTATTTAAGTTAGACTTTTGACACTTTGTTGAGTGTTGTATTAAAGTACCGGTACATCCATTTTTAAGTGACAGCTACAGTCTGTGATCCAATTCAATAAATCCCAGTTTAGTCTGTGCGACTACAACAGAAAAATATCTGGCTGTAGTATATTTATATTTAGCTGTTTCACTCCAGAGATTCCACTCAGGGGGTTGAACAGGACTTTGCCATCGTAAGAATTTTAAATATGTTTTAAAGCATTTAAGCACTTGTTAATGTATTTTGCAGACAATCTCATGCCGAACAAATTACATTTTTTCAATCTTGTTACCTGAGGTAGGCAAACACAGTATTAGAAGCCTTGGTGAAGGTCTCAACCCATCATCTCTGACTCCTGTCTCCTATCACACAGAGCTCTTTCCTACATGGGGCCACTTGTCATTTTCGGTTGTTGTGAGATGGGTGATGAAAGACTGGAAACGTAGAATTGTCTTAACAGATTACGAGTATTGCGCAGCAAACTCGGCTGACGGCCCACATGAACACATGAACACAGCTGTTGGGTTCCGTTTGAGGATATGTTTAAAAAATGTACTCGAGAACAAGCAACGCTCACACGGAAGCACGTCGAAATGATCTGCTGATTAGGCGACGTTGTCAGCTTTTTAAAAACTGAATCTTCGAGTAACAAGCGTGGGTGTTTTGAGGTTAAACGCCTAGTTTTATCTGGCTTGTGCTTTACACCATACAGATGTGAACGGGGGAGGGGAAATTAGAGCATAATTGGCAGGACCATGGACAGATCCCCGATTCTTAGCCAATCACGGACAAGTTCCCGCCCAGCGGCCAGCGTCTTTTGCTGCGACTCAGCAGCTGTGTAGCAATGGCCAATAGCGTGCCTTCAGCCCTCTCTCTCAGAAATCACTGCAAAAACCTGCAGATGTCTGCGTCAGTGCGTACAATTATTTTCTCGCGTTTAGTCATCAATTAGCGCTTTTTCGGAATTTTTTTCCCCATTAGGTCGTTAATTTCTTTATATCCACGCATCTACCAGTTTCATTACCAAAACAGGATGGTTGATAAGTCAGACTTACGTTTCCTTTAGCTGTCGCTGCCTGGGTATATAACTCAGAAGAAGACATACGTGCAGACACGAAACAGACATGAAACTGATTTGTGGTGAATGAAATGCTCAGAGAAGCGCGGACCACGCTAACTGACGCACGTGAATGGAGATGTTCGGCTATTTTGTGCGCCAAATAGTAGCGTGGCCTCCCCCATAGAATTTGCATCTCGCGAGGAAAACATATAAATCTACCGCATAGATATTTGTGATTTCATCACTTGCGGTTCTGCACTAGCACCTTGGAGAGTAACAAACACGTTCGTTTCAAAGCGCGGTCATATTTTGAAGGATGTTTTAAGAGAATAGGCCTAGTGAAAGATGTTAATGAAATAATGCTTAATTATATCGACGCTGACTAGAACTATCTGGTAAGTAATTCGTATTTCCCTGTTGATAATGTCCATCTAATACAAACACGTATGTAGTTCAGTCTTTGTCGACTTGGTCGTTTTAATTTATGAATATGAAATCTTCTCAGCATAATCTAATCTAAAATAAATATGGTCTCGATATTTTTTCTCAAGAACTGTTTATTTGTGAGTATTTTCGATATTTCCGATGTATGGGAACCATGTTGTCTCGATGAATTAATATTGCTTAAAATAACGAACGATTTGTTAACGGACAAAACAGCTCCAGATTACGAGTTCCGAAATTACAAATGTTTCTTTATTACTTGAGAAACAAACGTTTGAGAGTTACCGTTTCCGACATAATTAATAAAAAACGGTTATACGACGGCGATGTTTATATTCTCGACTTCCATTTTGGAGCTAAGATGGATGCTCGCGCACATTTTCCTATTTTAGGCTGGCCGTTCACCCCCATGTCAGAAATAGATCTGACGTGTCTCGATTGGTTTGTGTGTTTTTGAACATTATCAAGTCTAATATCTTTTAGCTCAATATCTTTTATCTTTTAGTAAATAAGTCTTTCTGAATTGCAAGTCTGACATGCGACAACTACGCTTCTTATTTGAAAAGATGTTTTTATTAAACAATACATACATGTAGTGTCAAATCATGAAAACATAAAACTGTTTTTTCTATTTCTTTGCTAAACACATAGGAATCATGTTTGTGGTTTGCTGTTTATGAAGTGGTAAAGGAAAAATGGCAAAACTCACTTTGTTGTTTTTGTTTTCAGGTGTACGTTCCATTCAGGCAATTTATATTTACACCTCGGCCTAAAAGTTCCTTCCAATTGCCTCCAAGCCCAAAACAAGATGGGTACAGTTCTCTCTGTTTCCCCTGGTTACCGTAAGGCCGCTCTCTTTGATGAGATACCGCCTATGGTGGGTCATTATACAGCTGTGCAGAACAGTAAGAACGCCAAAGATAAAAACCTAAAGCGTCAGTCGCTCATCAGCGCCCTGCCATGGAAGCGTATCGTGGCTGTGTCGGCCAAGAGGAAAGGCTCCAAGAAGCTTCCCTCAGGAGACAGCCAGGAGGAAGGCAGTGTGGACAACCTCAACAGCCAGAACTTGAAGAAATCCCAGTCCTGCGCCAACCTTTCCAACTTCACCCAGGAAACAGTCGTGAGTTCTATACCCACGTCAAAGACTACTACCAACGTGGTCTCAACTGCCAAGAGGACCTCCATCACAGGGTTCATAGGCCAGGCCACCAGCACAGGTACGCCCAAGAGAGTTATAGTGCAGGCCTCTACCAGCGAGCTTCTCAGAAGCCTGGGGGAGTTCTTGTGTCGGCGCTGTTACCGGCTCAAACGCCTGTCTCCGGCTGACCCGGTTCTGTGGCTGCGTAGCGTGGATCGCTCCCTCCTGTTGCAGGGATGGCAAGACCAAGGCTTCATCACCCCAGCCAACGTAGTCTTCCTCTACATGTTGTGCCGTGACGTCATCTCGGCCGAGGTGTCCAGCGAGCGGGAGCTTCAGGCCGTGCTGCTCACCTGCCTCTACCTGTCCTACTCCTACATGGGGAACGAGATCTCGTACCCTCTCAAACCCTTCCTGGTGGAGGCGGAGAAGGAGGCCTTCTGGGACCGCTGCTTGGAGATCATCAATCGTATGAGTGCCAAGATGCTGCAGCTGAACTCTGACCCGCACTATTTTACGCAGGTCTTTGCTGATCTGAAAAACGAGAGTCAGAAGGAGGAGGAGAGTCCCCTGCTGATTGGTCTGGATCGGTGAAGGTCTCCCTCCCATTGGGTGGTGGGAGGGGAAGGGAAACATTCGGTACATATATTTTGTTTGGAGTCATTGCATAAAAAATATTTCAGAACTTGCACCCATGTGACAGGACATGGAGATGATCCCACTCGATTAGTCTGTGTTACTACAGTTCCTCCATTTTCTGTGCCAGAAAGAGTGTGTCAGTGTTGAGGAGCTGTGACTGAAGCCGGATGCACATGAGGTAGTGACGTCAGCCCCATCACTGGATCCCCAGCATGTAAATTCATTACGTGAAATGTTTAGAAGCCTTTGCAGAAGCAGGTGTAAGGAGGCAGGAAACACAGCACAGGCTGCAGAGATGACTCACAAAGCAAAGTCCATGATGAGCAAACCAAAGACTCAAAGCTCCTGTAACTAGACCATTTGGGATTTCACTTTCTACGTGTCATTTCTGTCTACAGCCCGCAGAGCTGTCATAAGTATAGCATTTCTGCTGTGTTCTTCCCATGAGGCTGTGTGAGCTTCCACCCCAGAAAAGATCCAACTCCAGCTCAGCCAGACAAGTAACGTGCTGCTACCGTGACGATACGTTACCATGGTTTTGCATATTGTCCTCTCCAAAGAGGTGACTGCAAGACCTTGAACTGCTGAAGGCACAGAGTTCCTTAGAGACACAAAGGTTCAACACACAGAGTATATTAGCAAAGCAACTGAGTGAGAGGTGTGGTGGTACTGTGACAGTAGGTCCTTGGACAGTGGGGTAATGAACTTCACCCGGTAATGAAATTACATCTTTTATCTCAAAGACGACTGTTCATCTGACCTATTATAGATGATTATCTGCCTCTTTCACTGTTAAAAGAACAGAATAGAAATCAATCCAGTGGTGCGGTATTATCATGTTATTTTTGTTTTGATTTTCGCTCAGATGTTCTGTACGTGTTATACAGGTGTTTCCTCATGCATTGCTTCTTTCACAAATCACTTATTTTAAACTGAAAAAAAAGTTTAGTTTAAATTTTCGCAACATTTGAATAGGTCTGGACGCAGGTCTAAACTCACGTGCCCTGTAGACCTGTTGAACTGGTCTTCCAGAGAGGTCAAAGTGGGGTCAGTTCTTACCCTCAGAACATCAAGAACCATGTGGGATGGGCTTTCAGTAAACTGTAAACAATGGATGCAGGATTTTAGTGGACAGAAAAGGTCCTGTATTTTTTATACCATTTGGCAAAAAGGACCAGATGTTCCAGATGTGGCTTAAAAAACTTGTAATATATTTTCCATAATGGTGTTATGAACATGATGTAACAAAAATGCTATTTTCACCACTCTTTAAAAAAATGAAATGTGTAATCATACTTAAGAGTGAGGTTATAATTCCATATCAACATGTTTTACAAAGGCAAAACGAAATGAGGAGGAAAAGTCCATTGGCAGGTCGTTGGGCGGTGTGTAGGAAACATGTCCGAAGAATTTATTGCATTACAAAAACAGAACAAATAGAGTGTTTGAGGATTAGGTCTCCTCTGTGTACAAGATATACTGTATACTACTCCTATAGGATATACTGTATATTACTCTTATATGATATACTGTATAAAATTCCTATTGGATATACTGTGTACTATTCCTATAGGATATATTGCATATAATTTTTACAGGCTATACTGTGTGATAATCCTATAGGTTGTACAGTATATTATTCCTGTATAATATACTGTATATTTTTTCTAGGATATACTGTATAGTGTTGTTTTTTTCCTATAATCAAAGCTTCTTCTTTGGACACTGAGTGGAATGTGGATAAGAAAGTGTTTAGTGATGTAATCTTTAGTGATGTCATCACTCATAAGATGTGAATCCAGTGTTTTTGTTTATCAAGGAGGGTGGGCGTTTCATAAAAACGTCCAGGGAATTTGCATAATATTATCTCTAGTCTGGTACCTGGAGGAGAAACGTTTTTTGATCTTTGTTACCTCAGAGAGTTAACAAATATATCTAAAGGTCATGACCCCAGTCCCAGTAAAACAGAGCTCCTTTTATCAGCACCAGTTCAGATACGGCATATGGAGCACCAACATTAACCCAGTGCCCAGTACTATTACCTACTGCCAGAGTGCAGCATGCTTACAAACAAACAAACGAACAAAGAGGAAACAAGAGGAGGTCAAGCACATGAACAAACAAGCCAGAGCAGAACATGGTATGAGAGAAAACCAGGCATCAGGCCAAACAAATCTAAACAAAAATACTAATGTTCTGACAATGGCTGAAATACCAGTTCTGACGACAGGACGGTAAAGCTTAAACATATGTCCTGCTGACTCAGTAACAGTAAACAGAAGTACAAATCTAATGTAAACATAAATATAAATCTAATGAGTGAGCTTTGATGGGCATAAATATCAGTCTGAATCAGTGGGAGGGATGATAGAGGAAGACAGAATCGGGAGTCCATGTTCCGCACTGCCAGACTGCCGTTTATGAGGAGTCGACACGATGATGTAACAGTTAGTTAACCCCTCCCCCTGGTTTGAACCATGATGTAATAGTAGTTAACCCCTCCCTCTGGTTTTAGTGATGATGTAACAGTAGTCAACCCCTCCTCCTGTTTTCAGCAGTTTTCACGCAAGAAAACCCATTCCAGTACGAGTGGAACAAACACATCCGAATATGGAAAGTTATGTTTTCTTTGTTTGTAAAGTGGAATCGTATCTTTCACCATTTTGATTTACAATGAAATAAACAGTTTTGCTTGTACAAATTTGTGATTTCATGTCACAAGAATATATCAGAAATGTGATGTAAGTGAAAATTGTTCTCTGATGGAAACTACAAACAATTAACTAGTGTTTTACATTTCAAAGGAGATCAAATGTACAAGAGAATGACATGAAACAGCTGAGAGCCCAAAAGGAAAATATAGACCTGTTTACCCTGAGCTACAATAGAGCCTTAGCTTTTAACCTGGGTTATACAGTGTCTCCTGGGTTAAAGTATAGCCTGGTTTATATAAATGGATAGTTAAATATCTAAAGATGTTCCAGTGAAAGCTGAATCACTTATATTTGTATTCATACTTGATGTTTTGCTTTCTGGACATGTTTTCTTGTAGCGCATCCGAATGTAGAGTACTGTTGTAATGTAGAGTACTGTTGTAGTAATGTAGAGTACTGTTGTAATGTAGAGTATTGTTGTAATCCAGACACACTTCAGTTCACTCCATAATTCTATCCCTGTGTAAATGGTTCAGCCTCTGTTAAAGTAAATGTTGCTGGTCATTTTAGCTTTACATCAGAACATAAACACCAGTGGACAAATGCAATCACACATTTTGTACAAAGAGCAAAATGACTGTGATGTTTCAAAATGGCTGTGTGATGTTTCATCAGTATTTCTGTCTTTCCTCCATGTGCAGTACAGGTTGACCAGGAGTGAAACCATGACAGCACACAAGACTGTTGACTCTCCATCACACTGAGAGATGTACTGTAAATACGCAAGAACCACAGCAAAGGAAAGAAGCAGAATTTGATTTCACTCTTTTTCTTATGTTTTATTGTTTGTGGTTTTTGAGCAAAGGAGAAGAAGACCAGTAAATGATATAGATAAACAATATAAATAAACAATATTAGATAAATGATATAGATAAACAATATAAATAAACAATATAAATAAACAATATTAGATAAATGGTATAGCTAAGAATCTCAAGGAAGCATATACTGTAACTCCAGTGTGAGTGTGAGCATGTGCAGAGACTTTGGTTGACTCTTGTATTCACTTCATATAAAAACACAGTGGTAAAACTCTTCATATAAAAACACAGTGGTAAAGCTCTTCATATAAAAACACAGTGGTAAAGCTCTTCATATAAAAACACAGTGGTAAACCTCTCAAATAAAAACACAGGGGTAAAGCT
>JAOYMR010000001.1:28097072-28117214 GCA_025802075.1 Tenebrosternarchus preto
ATATCAGTGTAGTATACTGTTACTGAAATGAGACTGCAACACAATCCTACCTATATCAGTGTAGTATACTGTTACTGAGACTGTAACACAATCCTACCTATACTTTCATGGTAGTCAGCTAAACACAGCTGAGCACAGCTAAACACAGAGCACTTCTGTTTATTAGCACGGCAGAAAAAGATCTTTGTTCTTGATCAACTATTGTAACCAGCAAATGTGTCTGAGCACCACCAAACCACCAAAACAGAGACCAGGTAGTAGTTTCCGTTTATAGATCTGCTCATATTACCTCCAGGATGCTGCACCTGCCGCCCTCCCTGCAATCCAGTGTTTACCTCTCGGTCTCTGTTCCCAGATCAGCGGAGACACGCTCATCCATTTGCTGCCCTCCCTGTAATCCAGTGTTTAACTCTCAGACTGTTCTCAGATCAGCGGAGACATGCTCGTCCATCTGCTAGCTGGTTTAGCAGCTGCTGTTATTTGTAGGAATTCCTTTTGCTGGCGCGTTTCAGTTCAGCAGGGCGGATAAAACCACCTGGTTGTGGGCAGCCGTAGAGAAGAGGTTCACTGCCCGGTCACTGCTGCCTCCTTACTCTGCTCTCAGCTAAGAACATGTCATTTGCAAGTTAGATTTGAGTGTTTTTAAGACGATGAGGGCCAGGATGGAAGCAGAGCAGGGAGAGGAGGCTGTGGACCAGGCAGTAGGGAAGGTAACGGTCCACGTGTTTACAGATCACGGGGACCATGTACAACACGGGCCGACACGTCTCCCTGTGGCCGGACAAGACCCACCTGGTGAACGTGTCTGGAGGGCCTCTGAGCTATAGTTACAGGCTGGAGGAGATCAGGCTGCACTTTGGCAGTGAAGACGGCCAAGGTTCAGAACACCTTCTGAATGGACAAGCATTTCCTGGAGAGGTAAGCAGACTGTGTTCAAACTGCATTCAGACCAGGTGGGACTGCATACAGGCTGTTCAGACCATGTTCAGACCAGGTGGGACTGCATACAGGCTGTTCAGACCGTGTTCAGATGCTGTGCTGGTACTTGAATCGGTTTTTCGTTCCTGTGTTCACTGATATTCACTGGCCTTCTGTGCTGCATCCTTCATCCAAAACTGGAACCTACTTGAGGGTTTGGAAAACAGACACTGAGCTGAAACAAATTCATTATTCTTGTTGTCATTTGTTTGTTGTTGTTTTTGGGGGGGGGGGGGGTTTGTAGAAATTAGAAAAGTTTGAAAGTTTCTGTCAAATCATCTTCAAAGTATTGCAAACAGGGCTTTATCCTTTTGCTTATCTGGTATTACAGAACGCTGCAGACTTAGAAAGCACTCGCTCCTCTTTCACTTTTAGGAATTAGAACCTGTATCAGGATTACAGTATATCCTGAGCTTAAGAACTGGTCGCAAAGCATTCATTCAGTATACAGACCCTGCATAACCGTGTGATGAGAGGTGATACTGTACTGAGTGTTTGTATGGCCGTGTTCCAGAAAGAACACTTTCTCACACACACACAGACAAGGCAGAGGGGTATGAGGTACGACCAGTAACCTCACCCAGCGCCCCAGTGACTCGTAACCCCACCCCCTTCCACACCACCCTTCCACAACCCAACACCCAGCATGCATCCACTCTCCACCCACTCCCACATGGAGTGTCAGGGTGCAGGCCAGGGCACCCATGGAGTGGAGCGCACGGTAAGAAGAGTGGAGCGCACAGTGAGAAGAGTGGAGCGCACAGTGAGAAGAGTGGAGCACGCGATGAGAAGAGTGGAGCGCATGATGAGAAGAGTGGAGCGCCACCTCCAGGCTGCTCTTGTTCTCCTCTGCTGGATGTGTAACAGAAGACAAAACAACAGGAGCAAAGCTTCAAATCGACTTAATCCTATAACTGATTAAATCTGGAAGACATTTCTGATGCTCTGCCTTAAAAGTTAAATGGGACTTAATTGTGGAGGATGGTGTGCTGTGCAAGGTGTTGGTTCTCCTCCAAACAGTAACCCTCCATCTGCTTCTCCACAGCGTGGCACAGTCAGCGAAATCTTCCAAATTCTTCTCTTCCAAATGAGGTTATTTGGGCAACAGCTTCCAAACAACTCAATTTTGAAGCTGACAGCCAAACTCATTATAACTGATGACTCAAGCGATATTTTTTTTTATGAGTTTGAAAGCAATTTTGTGCCACTGAAAATCATTCCAACCGTCTGTCCAGTCCGATTTACTGCTGTCACTCTGCCATGCTGAGTGTGAGAGAGAAACTGATAGATCTGGGGAGCAAAGTCAATAAATTAATAGAAGAGGCAAAGACACAGTGGATCTGAACTTTTAATATCCTTATCCTTTAATATTCCTATTAGCGGTTTATGGCGGCTTGACAGATGGAGAACTTATGACAGATGGAGAACTTCATTACTGTGGAACTTAAGGAAATACGATTTGTTGCGAGTATATAATACATCATGAGTTTCAGAGGTTATTCTGTCTTTTCAAAAGCCGCTGTTTCTTTCCTTTATCAGGTGCAGCTTATCCACTACAACCAAGACCTGTACTTAAACTACAGTGATGCAGCCAAGAGTCCAAATGGAATCGCAGTCATCTCTATATTCATGAAGGTTGGCCAGGACTGAAACCTTTCTATATGTTGAAGACTATTTTAGAATTATACTATTCTATTATACTGAACCAAACACTGAACAGATAGGACCAGGATCTGGATCTGAGCAGGATCTGAGCAGGATCCAGAGCTGATGGAGCTTCACACAGAGGCTGCATTCACATGTTTTCATTTTCAGATATTTTGTTTTTGTTTCTGTATATTTATATTTCCAGATATCAGAGCCCACAAATTTGTTTCTAATCCGAATGCTGAGCAGAGAAACCATCACCAGAATAACATACAAACGTAAGACTGTCATTGTTCTAAAGCTTTTGGTCTAACAGATATTCGCTAATTAAATTGTTCCTGGGAAATGTGACAGTCTTGACATGTGAAACACCAGGCAATTAGTGGCATCTGTTGAAAGGTTTCTGCTGCCACTGCAGTAATAAACAAAGGTACGAACAGTTGCAATGTGTCTGCTTTTATCATTACTGTGTGCTGCATTTCGAATGTCTCATATGACGTTAAAAAACATCCCCCCAGATGACGCCTATTTACTGATGGGACTGAACTTGGAAGAGCTGTATCCAGAGACGTCCGGGTTCATCACGTATGAAGGGTCCATGACTGTCCCACCATGCCTCGAGACCACCACCTGGATCATGCTGAACAAACCCATTTACATCTCACAGATGGAGGTGAGTTACAAGTCTAGACCTTAACAAAGATGACGCCCTAACCTGACTGTGCTCTGTCCTGTGGTAACCTTTTCTGGATAGGTGTCTGTGTGACCTGTATCACTGCCTCTAACGTTCCCTGTCATGTGACATTGCGTTTTCAAATAGCTGGTGGGACTTTTTACGAGTCCGTGTCTCTGCACCTCTTGTTCAGATGCAGTCTCTGCGTCTGCTCAGTCAGAACCAGCCGTCTCAGATCTTCCTCAGTATGAGTGACAACATGCGTCCACCACAACCTCTTCATCAGCGGTGCATCCGCACCAACATCAACTTCAAACCTCCTGGGCGGAACTGTCCGAACAACCGCGTGCTGAGGCTGCAGTATAGGGGTGTGTGTTCGGCACAGACACGCGTGTGTTCGGCACAGACACGCGTGTGTTCGGCACTCGTGTCACACACGCGGCTTCCTCTGAATCTGCATGTCCACTTGGAATTGCTACTGAAAACAACATGGCTGGGGCTATTGTAGACTATATTAACAATATTTTAGTGGAAGAAATGGCTAATAGAATTATGTGTTAATAAAAATGTTTTGTATGTGAAACATTAGTCTTCTCAAACTCTTTTTTGTTTGCTTTTGCTCCAGTAAACGAATGGCTCCTGAAGTGAAGCTGTAAAGAATGGTGCTATGGTGGAGTGTTAATGAGCACGAACTCCAGGGAGACAGAGGTCAAGAGAACTGAAGAATGGGAATCGACTTTTATACTTGTTTACATGTTTATAATGCACTTCAAGGACAAGTAAAGCAATGGTTTGTACTTCCTGTTAGACTAACAGACAGCTGGAGCTGCTGAACAAGACTTGGTTGCAGATCAATACTGTGTACATTTTATGTATACACTTGAAATAAATTCAACTTTGATATCATGGACAGTGGATTTTTTTTAGCCTATGTAGTGGAATTGTTTGGGAATTTTGCGTTGATCACTGTTTATAAAACCCTACATTAATTGAGTGATATGTGTCCAATAAACGCCAGCTGGTCATTGAATAATTGTTCATACTCCGTGGGCTGGTGGGGTTTGTGGAAAATTAATTAAACTGTTTCTTTGAACATTGTTTTATTAATTACCCTGTAGTAGTAAATCCCCAAGCGCGACAGAAACGCAGCAAGGCAGGAACATGGCCAACATGACTGCACGGATCCAAGTCTGGAAATAATATCGATGCGACTGGAGGAGACCGCCAGGCTGACAGGTGCCATAGCAACCGAAACAGCTCGTCATGTTTCCACCGTAAACCCCCGTCGTTAGCAACGGACCGCAAATAGGGTGAATTCAAACCGGAATCAGTCTTTTATGCGGCAAAGCATCCCGTTTGTAGTTTGGTTTGTATCTTGGTCGGCTTTTACCTTCAAGAAAAGTCGCTGGTGAGCTAATTAAGTGACATTCATAATAGTGAAATTATTCGTGCTCCAAATGACGATGGTAGTATTGGACAAATCTTAGCACTGATGTCGAGCATTTTTCACTGGCCAAATAGGGTATGTTTAATTCAATAATTAATTAAAGAGAGTTAATCTTTTGAACGCATGGATCTTAGCCAGCATCGCTAGATGCCGTCAACAATTTCGTGTAGTTGCGCATTTCAGACGGCAGGGGGCAGCACGGCTCTCGAGGCCGTGGTCTAAATACCCAGATAGGTGTCAGACGCTGGTGGCGCATCGCTGAGGGAACAAAGAAGTCTGGGTGAGTATTTTCAAGCATAACGTTTTCAGCCCCTGGTCGTTTACATTTTGGGGGGAAATTGTCGAGTTGCTTTCCTGCGGTATGCTAAGAAATCCAGCTCGTGATTACAAACTGTTTTTGTCCGTTATGTTTGTTTGTTTGCCCGCCTTTTAGCTACAATGGTTGAGCAAAGCTAACGTTAGCTGCATAGCCTGTGCTGCTAGCTAGCCAGCTGGAAGCCATGGTTAGCTAACTAGCTGGCTAGCTACTACACAGTTACTCGCTAAATTAACGCACATCCACACTATCCTACTCACGGCTCATGTTTGATACAGTAACGCTACCACACTGTGCTAATCTGTCCAGGGTATGTTTATTAAATCAAGTGTTGGTTAAAGCTAACGTTGGGTAGCCGGCCAGCCATGTCGAGTCGATGTGTCTCCATGTGAAGAGCGTCCATTCATTGTTTGCATGCACGGCTCCTTTCTTTCGAGGTTGTTTCTCACCAGTGTCCTCATATGTTCACCATTTGACTCATAGCGAGGGTGGCCGGAGTAATGGTCGGATACACTAGCTGCTGCTGCTTTTGATAGGTTTCTGTGCAAGGATATTTTTACAAGCTTAACCGGGTTGTGGTTTTCTCTCGCTAGCCTACTAGCTATCTGGCTAATGTCGCCCACACTCGAAGGCCTCAACTGTAAGAGAAATGGATGAAACGATGCTGGCTAACAGGAACCACTGTGTGTATGTTTGTTAATACCAGCTGACAAATTTATTCTAATTTGAGAGGATTTCTCGTCCGTTTACCTTTGCTGGTTAACTAACTAGCTAGCTAAGTTAGTGTCTACTGGTTATTTAGCTGGCTTGCTAGTTTGGATGCTTTATAGATTGTATACAGCTGGTAAGTTAATTGTCGCTATCTGTATAATTTCCAATGACACTTATTTTCCGATATGATTACTCATAGGATTTATCGTTGCTGTTCATATGGATTTTTTTTTTTACCCAAACCACCATACGAAGCCTTGCCAACATGAGGGTTTTTAATGTTCGCCTGTCAGTGACCGAAAGCATGCCTATTCGTCTAATAAATTTTTACCCTATTGCAGAACCAAATGATGGGGTTAGCCTGATATCCTCAATCCTACAAACAAGATGTCAAGTAAGGACACATTTCAACTAATTGTGATTTGACCACTAAGTTTGTATCCCCTACAAGGCCACCCATCTGTGTCAAACATAGTGGCTTTATGTGTAAATGTGGCATTCGATGTAAATTAGTATCTGAAGTACCTACATCCCTGTATATGAATCTTGCACTTTTTCCCTGCTGAACCCATCAAATGTGCCATGGATAAATGGGTGCTCACACCACAACTGTATCTGTCATTTGGGGATTAATATGTTTTAGGTGTAAACGTTTGTGATGGCCGTTAAAAGCCAAATCACTGTGAACTCAAGCTGATGTGATGAATAAATGGGCTTTGGTGCTGCTGCTTGGACTCAAAGCCAAACGGGTCATTCTGCATCTCGACTCATTGCAACCAATTAATTTCTCCCCTTCTTTCTCACACAGAGCGGCCATCCTATGCCCCTCCCCCTGCCCCAGCCCCCACAACAGTAAGTATTCCACAACATGTCAGTCATCCATAAATGCCCCTCCGCTCACCCCAAAATTTAAGACACCCAGAAGCTTGTGGAGAGGGTTGCGGGATGGTGACGGATGTGTCCCGTGGGGTGGTTACAATGTTCTCAAATTCGGTTCCCAATTTTATCCTTTATTCGGGTGTCTGGACAACAAAATTTGAAGAACATGGCCTGCATTTTTATAGCGGTTCAGCTCTCTAGTTTGTTTTAAGCTCTGAAGCTTTCAGCCTTTTACCATCTCATCGACGTTGCCCAGGGCTGACACCCCCTCTCCCCCCTGCCCGTAGTGTCAGTGGTTTCACTACAGATGGGAGAAGGACAGTCCAGATTTGTGCTGCTATCAGAGATTTGCTGCTTTTTGCATGTTTTATGCAAATCATAAAAAAAGAAGCAAGATTCTCCTTTTCATTTTTTATTTATTTTTTTTGTCCCCTCCTTCCTTGTTTGTGTCATTTCTCATTCGTGTTTTGTCTCATTTGTCTCCATCAGCAAATGCCCACCACTCCTGGGTTTGTGGGGTACAACCCATACAGTCATCTGGCCTACAACAACTACAGGCTGGGAGGGAACCCCGGCGGAAACAACAGGGTAATGGTAGGACCCATATCAAACAGGGCCGTAGCCCCAGCAGAGGAGAGAAAACCCCAGACCAGCCAAGCTAGCCACTCAGACACCAGTTACCAATAAAATAAAACATTTGATGTTTTATTCAGTAGATTGCTTTCGTAGGTTGGAGAAACATCTTGTGGGTAGATAAAGGGTTCGTGTCTCCGTTAGCACTAGTTGCTTCCGTAATCCTTTCATACTTCTGTAAATCGGTCACTCTCCTTCCTCCCACCCCCTCTCCCACAAAGTCCACAGGCTGTTTCCTCCGTCCCCCCCTCCTTCTGTCGATCATCCTGTCACCTCATTCTGCACGAGTGCTGATGCCCGTGGGCTCGCATGGTTCGTCACGGCAGTGGCAGGCAGCAGGGCGGCGCTGCCACACCCGGCTCATTCGCTGAGCGTCCACGGCTGTTGGCTGGTCTCCTATTCTGCATAGTTCACATAGTGACAGTTTAGAAGTCCACAAATAGTCAAAGGCAGACACATTGTCTTTGAAATGCATTAAAACTATGCATGGATGTCTATCAGTGAAGAGAGAGCGCTCCCTCCCTGCTGCGCTTGGTCTGTTAGCCACGTACCCTCGTCCAAGCAGGTCTCTCTGTCCTCATTTTCAGTCTTGTGCTTTTCCTTGTGTCTCTCCTTACCCATAGTCCTCCATGTCTGTGGCCCACCGTGCTGCACATCCCCCTGGTTGGTCTCTAACCACCTCCTCTCTCTCCTCTCTGTTCTCTCCTCCTTCTCTCTCCTCCTCTCCCTCACAGAACTCCTCAGGGATCACAGTTCCCAAGCCGCCCAAACCACCTGACAAGCCTCTGATGCCCTACATGCGGTATAGCCGGAAGGTAAGCAGGAAGGTAAGACACCCACGGTGTCTGCTTTTGCTGCTTGTTCTGAGAGACTCTCGCTCACAGCCGGATCAGGTTGAGAGCCGTGTGGAACCCACCCCGCTCCCCTCCGGTAGGTGGTACGGTCCACCAACACCCACTAAACAAAGCTTTCTTGGATGGCCACAGGCTGAAGCTGGTGCTTCAGTCTGAAGCTGAAGCTTGGATGGCCGACACTTCAAAAATTTAAGTTAAATTTCGCGCCCTGTCTATAATGTTGGATTTTATGCATTAAATAAAAATACCAGAGATGGTAGTGTGGCAGGGCTTTGGCCAAGCTGGCATGAATTTAAAGTGAAAGGCACTTTGCTGGTTTGAAATGACCTTGGGGTTGGCGTTGTGGAGTGAAACCCCTCCCACTTCACTAGAAGTGAGGTGAAACCCCTCCCACTGCTCAGGCAGTATTTGATACCCAGGCACTGCTGCGGTCAGTGCGTTCCCTTCTCTCTGGCTGAAGATCTGCCTCCTCAGGCCCTCGGGCCTCTTCAGTATCTGATTCTTTTCTCTTTTTTTCCTGTCTTAGGTTTGGGACCAAGTGAAAGCCTCCAACCCTGATCTGAAGCTATGGGAGATTGGGAAGATCATCGGGGGCATGTGGAGGGACCTCACTGACGAGGAAAAGCAGGATTACTTAAACGAGTACGAAGCAGAGAAGGTCAGAGAGTGGCTGTAACGGAGAGGAGAGGAGGGGCTTCTGGAATTCGGTAGCTTTCATTGGCTCTGGCTCTCTGACTGATTGGGTGTTCCATCTGTTCTTTTCCCCCAGATCGAATATAATGACTCTCTGAAGGCCTACCACAACTCCCCTGCTTACCTAGCTTACGTAAACGCTAAGAACCGCGCAGAGGCGGCTCTGGAGGAGGAGAGCAGGCAGAGGCAGTCTCGGCTGGATAAAGGCGAGCCCTACATGAGCATCCAACCTGCGGAGGACCCTGACGGTGAGGCCACCACACCCACACCTGCTCTTAGCCGCGATACAGTGCAGTGACGCGTTCACAGTTCGTAAGTATTAGGTTTGGTTGTGTTGAAACTCGTGTGTTACCCAAGGTATGGTGGGGAGGGGTTTGTTTGTTTGTCTTCTGAGCATTACCTTGGATCAGTCATCAGTGGGCGGTTAACTCGTGTGTCTGTGTAGACTGATGTGACTGCAGACTGGCTGGTCTGTGCATGTGTACAGACTGGCAGGTTTGTGAGTTTTGACTGACTGGATCACTGGTGTGTAGACTATGACGACGGCTTCTCCATGAAGCACACGGCAGCAGCTCGTTTCCAGAGGAACCACCGGTTAATCAGTGACATCCTGAGTGAGGTGGTGGTTCCAGACGTGCGCTCTGTGGTCACCACCGCACGCATGCAAGTCCTCAAACGTCAGGTGCAGTCCCTGATGGTGCACCAGGTAGGTCTACACACACCACAGGTCTGATGGCCTGTAACCTTAACCTGAATTAACCAATTGAATTGCTTAAAGCTGTGACCTTGAAAAAGGAGCTCACAAACCAGCTCTATGATTCATTCTGTATGGACCATGATTTTAAAGGATTCAAATGTTGCCTGTGGTGGTGATGGTATATATTGTTTTGATTGGTTGGATGTTGCTTGCGCTGTTTCTCCAGCGGAAACTGGAGGCGGAGCTGCTTCAGATCGAGGACAGACATCAGGAAAAGAAGCGCCGGTTCCTGGAGTCGACAGAGTCCTTCAATAACGAGCTAAAGCGGGTAGGAGAAGACGCCCTTCGTCTCTGTTCACACTGCTGGGTTTGTTCACCTGGTGATTCTGACAACAGATCTAAGTGGATGAACTGTTAATAGCAGCACATGTGATTATTGTATAAGCATTAAGTAGTTCTGCTCTGCCACAGAGGGGGAAGAAAACCGGAATACGAGTCATTTCTCATTATCTGAATCATACAGATAAATGTTCATGTGCCTTATTGTTGGAGTAGCACGTACATTTTTGTCTTGTAAAAGCAGTGAAGGGCAAGTGTGTGTGCCAACGTGTGTGTGTGTGTGTGTGTGCTTCAGCTGTGCAGTCTGAAGGTGGAGGTGGACATGGAGAAGTTGGCGGCGGAAATGGCGGCGGCCGAGGAGGCAGCGCGGCGGCGTGCGGAGGAGCGGGAGGTGGCAGAGCAGGCGGAGAGGGCGGCTCAGGAGGAGCAGCAGGGCTCTGGAGGCTCCGCCCAACCCGACAACAATGGCACCGGGTCCGAGCCCAAAGACCAGCAGGACAAAGGCAGTCCTATGGAGACGGGTTGGTAGAGTAGCCTGGGGGAGGGACGGTGGAAACACTTCACATGTGGTGTTTGTGTCTGAGTGTCACTCACGCTCTCACACACCCCACCCTTTTTCTTGTCCACCTCTCGTTTTTTTTTTTTTTCCTTCTCCATCTGTGTCTCTCGTGCCCTTCCCCTGCAGACGATGCTCCAGCTGAAACATCTGAAGGAGCTCAGGAGTCTGAGGAGAGGCCTTCAGTGGGGGTTGCAGACAAACCAGCTTCGATCGAGCCAGCAGAGGGCGCTACCGATGAGGGCACGAGTGACAGCACTGCCCCCTCGGAGAGCAGCACGGGCCCCCCTGCCGAAGCTCCGCCCTCCGACCCTGCGTCAGAGGACCGGCCTCCGGCCCCACCTCAGTAACGGTGGCCACGCCCACCCCCCTTCCCTGCTCCGCCCCATCCCTTCCGGCTCCAGCACAAAATTCCAGACAAACCCATCATCTCTTTAGCAACCAATACTTATTGTGAAGAGACATCTGTAGGTTCGCATTGATAGCAGGCATGTGTGTAGTGGTTGGATTCTTCTGCTAAATGAATCCTGCAGATTATTGGATGAGCTCACCACCCCTGTGCTGCACTGTAAGTCTTCAGTATTTGAAGAGAGAATTAAATTTGGCCCCTAAAATGGTGAATGGTGTTGATGTCCTGCACTAAGGCAGGGCACCATGGAGGAGTGTGAAGCTGAGTGCTTCTGCCTCTTTTCTTTCCTGTGGTCCCGTTCTCGATTTCTTTCTGCGTTAATGTTTCTCACCTCTTTCTTTATCAAGTTAGTTACAAGTAGAATGTGAGGTGTTGGTGGGATTCAGCCTAGGTTTGTTTTTTTTTTTTAATTTTATTTTTCCCATAAGGGTCCTTCTGTCATAACATCTGTTCAGTTACATATCGCAGCAGGTCAGCCCGACGCGCAGTGATCCGTAGGTAGTCAGACGGAAACTTACTGTAGGCGTTCAAGACCTGTGGCAGTTTTGTATTGTTAAACTGTATTACCCAATAAAGTGATTTCTATGTGTTTTGAAATATGTGGTATTTGTACAATATCTGCACTACTTACAAAAAGTTAAGGACATTTGTCATTCGGGTGAAATTTATGGAAAACAAGTTCACACTATAGTGATGTCATGAAAGTAGGGTGTTCTCAGTTTATTGAAACGAAAGCCATCAACAGTGGTGGATCACTTGTCTGTTAGCATCAATTACAGCTCAACATCTTACGCCGTTCACAAGTCGACATCATCTGCTGAGGCATGGCATCCCACTCTTCTTGAAGGGCAGCCCTCAGGTCATTGAGGTTCTGGGGTACAGAGTTACGAGCCTCTACACAGAGACTTGGCTGTTCCCCAATGATGTGACCTCCATGATCTGGAGGGGCCTCGTCCATGAGGATGAAATTAGGCCTATGTTCAGGTGTCTGGATTAAACTATTCAAGAAGCATGGGCTTACATTTACATTTATGCCATTTGGCAGACTTGAGCTTTTCACTGTACCATTCACACAGTGGACAGCAGGTCTGTTTTGACTAGACACACCTGCCCACATTAACAGCACCACCAACAAAGGTTCATCTGGTGACACCAGTGGCTGATGCACGGTGCTCCTCGATGTTTCAAACATCGTTCAGGTAGTCTAGCACGCAGACCGCGGTAACGTAAACCGTTTTGATTGGTCTGATGCGACTCTTTGGTTCCTCTCACCTGCGCCTGGTTCCGCAGGGTACGTATGCCTTTCTGTATCTCTGTTGCAACCTGCTGATGACACTCGAAGATGCTCTAAGTTCAGGGGCCACTTCGGTCTGAGAACATCCTGTTTTAAACCTCACAAAGGTGAGTTACTGTTGCTCAGCAGATGGGTCTCGTCTTGGTCTCATGATAAAATATGAACAACATGAAGGAGGGCAGTTTAAATACCAGTTCTAATTGAACCAGGAAATTTACTGATCGATTCATGGATCAAACACCTGTTGTGAATTTTGTCGTTAAGCTCCTTGTTAGAGAACAGCAAGTTGCACAGAAAGTACTGAAACATTGAACAGTTGGACATGTGAATTCAAAAGGTTCGTCCTGAAAATTCACTCAGACGCCAAACATCCCACGCATTTGTGAGTACTGTATATCTTTAGTTAGCAAATTTTGCTTTTAGCAGTTTCATTATAGACACTTCAACACACACAAGCTCTGTTCAAATAATGAAGACTCTGCCGCATCAACTCGGGGGGGAAAGTATGTTCTGGTAACTAGAGCTACAATGATCATTATTAGTTATGCAGTTAATACTTCTTTCGCTGTATCGTCTGTTTTAAGACGTGTTTAGCGTTAGCGTTCAGGTTACAAAGTGGAGTTTTACATTTGTATATAAGCGATAGAAATTCAGGTACAGTAGACTTCACCTCTACTTACCTTTACAGGGAACATTACTGTGCTATTTTATGGTGGCCGCAAGGGGGCGGTAAAAACACAACTAACCTTGGAGTAGTTTCTCGGTCCCCGAGTTTTTTTTTTATTAACATTATTTTATAAAAACTCAACACTTTAACCAGGTACTGTAGCTTGTACCCACCAGGTTCAGCTGTGTGACCGAACCTCTGGTATGGACTAAATCTACATAAACGCGAAATGTTTTCTACGTAAGTGCAATGATTAGGTATAAACAGAAATGTAAGGTAGTCTATAAAAGCCAAACCATTCTACGATTATAAACGAAGTCATCGCCTTCCCCACGACGCAAGAGCTCGTGTTTGATTATAGTCAGCGTGGAGAGCGCAAGCCCAGATAGTGGGTGGGTGTTATTGGCACGCAGGAGCCGCCTAGTTTGCGCTTACACTGCGAAGAAATGGCGTGAAGAAATAGTACGCGTGCTACAGTGTTCTGCATTTCACTGCTACGTTATTCTGACGTACAGCTTTCGCGTGATGTATAGGATGGAAGTACGCCATTTCACATGCTACTGCTATTTTACGTTTGGCTCAGCGGCTGTCGCGAAGGGTCGAGTGTGAAAACGGATGAAGAAAAAAAAGCACGAGGCTGATTTACAATCAGTTTATTTGTCTGTGCATAGTACCCAATGCGGAAGAACATCCCTTCAAGTGGATTTTCTACCCCACGAAAGATAACGTTTTAAATGATTTAGTATTCCAACGCATCTTTAAGGGAAAGAGGACGGTAACGTTTACGTAATATGACCTTTGTTTACATGGAGCATTAATACACAAACATTTATCAGATACTCCCATACAAACTTACATTAAAGTGCAAAGTTCATGTATTTATTAATTTTTACGCGTGTGCGCGCGCGCCTGTGTGCGTGCGTGAGTCCGCGCTCTCCTTCGGAATCAGATTGGTGATGTTCGCGCGTTGCTTTACCTGCTCCGTCAGGTGAGGTACAGGTGAACACTATATAAAACATTCAGTCGCGTTCATAAACACTGGTCCCTAAGCGCTGCTCTATTCACGTGAATTTTTTTTTTTTGCTAAATTTATGTAGGATCACCAGCTTTGCACATAGACAAAACATCTCCGCCTTTTGTCTCTATATCTATTGGGTTTAATTTTATATAATATATCCTGATGGATCTTTAATGCAGAAAAATCTGTACGCAGCATTTGTTTCAAGGTCTTCTGATCGCTAGGTCCGTGCATCCTTCTCATTTACTACAGCAACAAGACTTCGTTTTCATTTTCATGCTTTACATATGTTTATCAAACAGAGCGTTTCTATGGCAACCGCACTGGGAAATCTTTGGGAAGTGTTTTCTTTTTTAATTAGTTTTGTGTGGACGCGAACCGAACGAGAGGCGGAGTTCATACTATTGAATGAAACAAAGCCTAACGCAAGCGACACTGACGAAAAAATCATAAACCAATAAAAAAAACTAAGTCTGTAAAATTCAAGACCGGTCAGCGAGCAGACAGGTATAAGATCACCACCTTTTCACGTGTACTATAACCATTTTCAGCGTCATTTTACATTATCCGTTCAGATTAACTGGCTAAGATTGTCATCTTTAACTTTGGCCAGCTGGTGGCAGTGTTTCAGTTTTTGCTGAAATTTACTTCGGTTGTGAGATTTATTACGGTAAATAAACAACTAATAAATAAATAAATAATCTAAACCACGTTATCTACAATAACAATATCAACACCAAGCATGAGATGAATTCTACCTCCATGTCTGTTCTTCATATTCTGACCAACAAATCACATACCAAATATTTAAATACGGTGTTATGTTTTCGCGGGGAGGGTGATGACGCGGCGTTCGTGTGGATCCTCCCCCTTCAGGGCTGGATCAGGGCACAAGTAAAACCACTCTCATGTATGTCTGGTTATATAAATGAAAACAATCTATAATTGGTTCAATGAAATAAAACTGAGTGTATGGTTTGTTCAATTACAGAGGAAGTGTTTATGGTTCATCTGATAGTGCCAGGGCTAACAGACTCTTCAGTGACACAGGAAAACCTTTTTTTTAAAGTGTTGACCAAAGGAAGCTGCATTTGACATTAGTAGCACAAGTCTAACTTCAAACATGCCGATAGACTTGAAGGCTTCTGCAGCTCTAAAGGAAGGTGTTCTAAAGGAAGATCTAAAGGAAGGTGTCCTAAAGGATGGAGATGGTGTTCCAAAGGATGGAGATGGTGTTCTAAAGGAAGGAGATGGTGTTCCAAAGGATGGAGATGGTGTTCTAAAGGATGGAGATGGTGTTCCAAAGGATGGAGATGGTGTTCTAAAGGAAGGAGATGGTGTTCCAAAGGAAGGCAGCAGGCATCATGACGGGGGGCAAAATCCAGAGACTGCCAGAGGTTATAGGGAGCAGTTAGAAAAGGGCTGAATATTAACAACACACAATCTACACACACTCTGTATCTAGATACACACACACACACACACACACACACATATATATATATATATATATATACACACCTCTGTATCTAGATATACACACATATATACACACACTCTATCTGGATGTACAAACACACAACTACACACTCTCTGTATCTGGATACACACACACACACCCTGTATGTCCCATACCAACATCATTCTAACATCATTTTAGTCTTTTCATTTGATCAGATGCACCAGGTACAGCTTCACCTGTGTCTCCCTTACTGGTGCACTGCATGTGTGGCTAAAGTACAGAAGCTGGTTAAAGTTTTCTTGATGCTTTGCTGACATCACATCATTGTGACGTTATGACATCACAGGAATTACATCACAACATTGTGAGGGGTCCTGTGCACTGTAGTAGGAGTGAATTTGTGTGCATTCTTTGGTGTTTTGTGCATGTGTGTTGTAGAGTGTATGTTACTGTGTTGTAATCTGCTGTACAAAGTGTGTGTGTGTGGAGGTTGTATTATGTGCTGTAGAGTGTTTTAATGTGTGCTGGAGAGATAAAGAGAGAGTGAGACAAAGACTGTGTGTGTGTGTGTGTGTGTGTGTGTGTGTGAGAGAGAGAGAGAGAGACTCAGAAAGAGAGAGTGTATGTTTTTGCTGGTTGTGCTTTTTGCCTCCTACTTGTTTGTGCGTCACAGGATAGCAACAAAACGATTGTACTCAACAGCCAACGAAGCGGATCTCAACAAAAATTTATGTAACGAGAAAGGCATATAATCCACACACTAACCCATCTGTACTCTGCAACAATTCTAAACGGAGAGGATAACGTTCGCTCAGTCGACCCAAACAGACAGTATTCCATGTCGAGTAAAGCAGTGAACAGAGAGACTCGCGCACATCATTATCCCCCTGAACACAGGGCGCGCGGAGAAGTGCGACGAAGAAGTACAAACTGAATATAAACGAAATTGCGAGAGATTGAAAAACGGAAACAAAGCGAAAAAGTCCCAACCATCCAAGCCTGTAGTAAATTACAAGAAGTGCATACACAGATAGAATCGCATGCAGGATGCTCGTTGCTGATAAATGATCAACGCTGGTTTACGTATGAAATATAGACGACCCACGTGCGGTGTGTTGTGTAAATAAAGCAAACAAATAACACAAAGCCCCCCAAACCAACAAGTAGTCAGAATAATCATGATTCCGATCTCCAAAACCGACTTAAAATTTACGAACTGCAAAAGCTACAGGTAGGAGGATGGAGCTTGACAAACGGTCGCCAAAGGTAAAACAGAGGGAGGAGTTTCACAGCGTCGCGTCAGACCCAGAGTATGTTCGCCGCCGCGCTCGCCCGCTCCTCAATGTACCGGCGCGTAAGGAAGGAACTTGGGCGGATAGAGAAACTGCACGTCGCGACTGTGGGCTTAACGCTGTCAGGAGGAGCACACTATATCCATATACTCTCAGAAACTCACACAGAGACATAAACCCCAAAAAACAACTTTTAATACTTCCGCCTTCAAAATGGCTGATCCGGCGCAATCAAACAGCGATGGAGAGGAGAGAAGCGCGCCCATGCGAGGTTTCGCCAGACAGGGCGCGCTGAGACAGAAGAACGTGCACGAAGTAAAAAACCATAAATTCATCGCGCGTTTCTTCAAACAACCGACCTTCTGCAGCCACTGCACGGACTTCATCTGGTAAGCGACAAACTGGTGCTATAACGCACTTCTTTTCGGCGAAGGAACCAAACAGTCGTTTTTATTTGAAAGACAGGTGGAATACTTGACGCACACCCAGAACAAACAAACAAACAAACAAACAAACAAGCAAAAAGAGTCGCACTAGCCGACTTCTTTAATTTTATCGCCGTTCTGTGTGATTGGTCTAATCTGGGCGAGTCATTTGTTGCAAACGGAAACTTACACAACATAACCGGCGATGAAAACGGATCCAGTTACGCTTTACAGTCGAGTTGTTTTGTGCTGCTTCAGAATGCAAAAACATTCTGAATGTGAATAAAACCGTTTCTAGTCTTACGTCAGATATGCAGTAATCACTCTTTCCTTCTGTTCCAGGGGCTTTGGGAAACAAGGATTTCAGTGTCAAGGTAGGCACATCAGTGAGCAAATCTGCTTTATCTGCTGAACCCAGGCAGATGTGATCTCCTTCCTTCATCCACACGTCCATCAGTCATCTGTTATTAGGGCCTTGTGAACATGGTAATGGCATGAATGCATTAGTGATGAAGTGGTGGTGTCCTGGAAGCATCGTCTGATAGCTGATGTGGATGTCTACTGTTTCCCACCATTTTGCCTGAGCTGACAGTGATCGAGTGATGGTTGATGTTAATCTCCTCCTTAACCAGTCAGTGCTTCTCTCGTCTGAGGCAGTGTGGTGCGTTTAGGTTCTGTGGGCATGAAGCTCCAGTGCAGTCCGGTAGAGATACTAGATGGCTTTGGTTTATGTTCCAAACTACCTGGATGATCTGAGTGTTTTCATTTCACACCACACATACACACCACACACCCCTTCGCCTTCTTTGGTTAGTTATACTGGCTCCTTTACACCCACACTGTGACCAGTTCATTAATTTTCCATGAGGCTACTTCAGTCATACACAGTGTTTGAATTTCTCGGCTCAGGATCGGGTTGTGAGACATGTCCCCTACAGTACCGGCGTCTGCTCCTGCAGGGTGATCTGTGTTACCTGGAACCCTGTACTCTGAGGTCACATCCTTTTGTTCATGAAGTTCAGAGATCCTCTAATGCTGAGAATTGTCGGTTCCGCATGAAAATCCCTCAGAAGGAGGGATTTTCCATGCCATTCCCTCTTTGGTTTCTGAAGGAGCTCCTGTGTTTCTTAAGGAGGCTCCAGTTACAGACTCCAGTGGGTCCACGGAACCTCCGAACCCGTTTTGGCTCTGCAGGGCCGAGCACTCGGATAACAGCTGAGACATGGTGTGAGTGATGATGATGAGACA
This sequence comes from Tenebrosternarchus preto, assembly GCA_025802075.1. Lineage (NCBI taxonomy): Eukaryota > Metazoa > Chordata > Actinopteri > Gymnotiformes > Apteronotidae > Tenebrosternarchus > Tenebrosternarchus preto. The sequence continues at coordinate 28,115,311 of JAOYMR010000001.1, forward strand.
TGGTGTGAGTGATGATGATGATGATGAGTGATGATGAGGAGTCTCTGACATCCATCCTCTTACTCTCTCCCCTCCACCCCTCCTCTCTTCATCCATCCTCTCCATCCCCTCCTCTCTCCACCCCTCCTCTCTTCATCCATCCTCTCCATCCCTCATCTCTCCAACTCTCCTCTTTCCCTCTCCCCTTCTCTGCTCTCTCTCAACCTCTTCTCTCTCTGTTCCTATCTATCTTTTTTCATCTAACCAGTAGATAGTAGTTTTGCCACATTATGATTCAGTAGTTCAGAGTCTGATGGCTCCTTGATTTCTGGTATGAGATCAAACATCTATCGATGCATAGCTCTGATCATCAATCCTGAGCTTAATACATTTCACTGACCCTAGCATTTTATTGATAGTTGCTAGTTATGACAGTCCCTCAACCATATCTCCTCTAATGTGAATAGCTCTTCAGGCTGTAACTCGCATGCAGTTTCCTGGTTTCTCTGGCTCTCTGACTGCTGGAGCCTCACGCTGATTTGTGAGAGCAGATCTGCATCACATGTGTTCTACTTCGGTGAGGCCTGGGGTGCTGGGAAATCCTTGGCCCGGTCATGCCTAGTCCGGCTCGGAGTACCGGCCCTCCGCTGGTTTGAGGAACACACTCTGTCTGCGATTGAACACTCTCAGTTCATTTTGTCTCTCAGAATCTAAATGAAAGGGCAGCTCTCCACATCTAATGCACCATGGCCATAACACACTGCAACATGCAGTTCATGTTCCTATTGCCCTGTTTCAATCAAACATCTCTTTGGAGAAGAAAGAGGAGCTCACCAGCCGAACACCTAACAGGCTGCAGCCACTGGCTTTTAGAGCTCCTTTCTAAAGGGCTTTTAGAGTTGCATTTTAAAGGGCTTTTACAGATAAATTCTACAGGGCTTTTAAAGATCCATTTGAAGGGCTTTTAGAGTTACATTCTAAAGGTGTTCAGGGCTCAAGTAATTCACCCAAATACATCAGATTCTTAAGCAGGTAGAATCACTCCATCTTTCTCTCTTTCTTTCAGTCTTAAGCAGGTAGAATCACTCCATCTTTCTCTCTTTCTTTCAGTCTTAAGCAGGTAGAATCACTCCATCTTTCTCTCTTTCAGAGTCTTAAGCAGGTAGAATCACTCCATCTCTCTCTCTCTCTTTCTTTCAGAGTCTTAAGCAGGTAGAATCACTCCATCTTTCTCTCTTTCTTTCAGAGTCTTAAGCAGGTAGAATCACTCCATCTTTCTCTCTCTCTTTCTTTCAGTCTTAAGCAGGTAGAATCACTCCATCTTTCTCTCTCTCTTTCTTTCAGAGTCTTAAGCAGGTAGAATCACTCCATCTTTTTCTCTCTCTTTCTTTCTTTCTTGCTCTCTGACCCACATTCTCTTTCTCCTTTAGTACTTTAGAGTTCCATTTTAAAGGGGTTCAGGGCTCAAGTATTCACCCAAATACCTCGTGCTGAGGATTCAGCCAATGACGCCACTCTGTTTCTCTGTTAGGAATACACAATATATCTTTTGTTCATCATTATCACTGTACTGGCCTTTCAAATAGAGGGTCAGAGTATGCAAATTATCCTTGTGACAAATCACTGTGCTGTGAGCATGGTAACCACCTTCATACTCTCCAGATGAGCGTTTTGTAGGTGTTTTGCTGAATAATTAATCAAAATCATGAAAATATTTGTCAAAAATAATACAGCTCACATTAATTGACATTAAATGTTTCTTTAGCGTGTAGAACGTGCAGAGAGGAAGCAAGAAACACGAGTTTCCAGCCAACGAGTTTAATGGAATCGAACACCCGCATGTGTGAAGAGAAACCAGAGAAAACCAGCATAACGTTAATGACACAGAACACCCGCATGTGTGAAGAGGAACCAGAGAAAACCAG
>JAOYMR010000001.1:28206604-28214104 GCA_025802075.1 Tenebrosternarchus preto
CACCCCCAGTCACTCTTTACAGAACTGCCACTGTTATTCATATATTATGACATGTAGATGTTAGCCCAGTGAAACTGTGACATGCTAAACTTTTCCAAAGCCCTTTGGAAGTGAAGGGGAGGGCAGGGCAGAGTTGCTCTGACAGCAGAACTTCGGGGTTGGCCCTCATCTGTCCTCACGTATAGGAGCTCAACTCCTGGGGGAGCTTCTGCACAGGAGGTTGGAATCACCCCTGTCTCCTTTCCATGGCTGGGTGTTTTAAACTACCCCTAGTGACAGTGACTGTAGGTCTGCAATGAGCCATTGTCCTCTCTCACCCTCACTCCCTCCTCTCTCTCTCTCTCTCTCTCTCTCTCTCACACACATACACACACACACACACGGCCCATCACCCTCCTTTTCATATCCCAGTAAGCTTCTACACTGAGCTCTGCCTAACATCACCCCCCCCCCACACACACACACACACCCCACACACACACACACACACACACACCCCACACACACACACACACACTCCTCTTTACAGTACAGTTCATACCAGGGCAGAAATGCTTGCTGTTAAACATCATCTTACACTCCACCTAAGATCCTGTAATTACATTTTCTTTCACTAATGTTTAAAAAGAATAAGAAACTAGTTTTTACCATTTACACTGAGATATAGATTATATACATATATATATATATAAGTGATTAATTTGGTTCTCTTGTACCAGGATGATTAAGGTAGTATTTCTTAGTACATATATTCTTAAATTAGTTCAGATTTCAGATTAGTGAGTGCCTGTCAGTTGTAGACTTTCATTTTGTAGTAGCTCCACTCAGACTGTACGTAGTTCTCCAGACGGAGCTGATAGTGAAGCTGGTGCTGAGGAACAGTATCCATGAGCTCCGATGAGGAATCTCAGATGTACAAAGGCAAGATTGAGCTCAGATGGGGTGAAACTCCCACAAGTTCTTTTACTTCTTAATCAGAAAAAAACAGATTTTCCTAATCTCACAATAGCGCAGCACATACACTCTACAAGTTCTAAAACGGGCACTTTCATACACATACATATGATGTAAATACAAAATAGAATTATAATAGAATTATAATACTCTAATTTAGTTGTTAAATTAATATTATAACTCCAAGGGCTTTTGATTTTTAAATCATTTGAGCTATTTGAGCTTAAGGGCTTTGAAGTAGTTATAGTCCAACTGATGGAAACAATAGTTTTGCCCAAGGAAAATTGCTATTTTAATTGCTAAACATTTACATACAGTACCTGATCATACTCATGTTTACAGAAGACTTTCAAGGTCAGATGCGAAATTGTTAAAAATACAAAAATGATGCAATTTAGTTTCCATTTGATCTCCTTTCCCCCCCGATACGGGGGGATCTATGTGGATTATAAAGCCATGCAGTTCCATGGGTGTCTTGCCTATTTCCAATCATATTTATGCAGAGCTAAAGATTTACCTGCCATATATAATCTACAGGTATTATGTACTTTGCATCAAAAGCCTCCAAACGTGTCTTTTATTCTTGTTCCATTTGGTTCAGAACCACATCATCCGTTGTTTATATACATAACATTACCCAACTTCATCAAAGATAACCTTCACTGAGGGGTTATTATTGTAAATGTTTTGTTTCACTTGGGTTTTATTTGTGTTGTGAAGTTGTGTTGTTCTAATTGTGAAACTAAAGGTAGAGTGGGTCTATGTTAACAGTTCCACAAGTTCCACAAAAGTGAGTTCCACAGGGGTGTGCAATGGGTCCGTTACAGAGTGTTCCTCTCTTCCACTCTCTCTCAGGCCACCTGCTGCCTGTCGGTCCTGCCTTTAGAGAGCCTTCCTCCACAGGTATCTCTTCTTCCTTCCTCCATCACAGCCAAACCTCCACTCCACTCTGTCAGGACTTTTACTGCTGAGCGACGGGCCCTCCTGGAGACCCGGCTGCTCTTTGTGCTGGGCCTGCGGGTGGCGTTGTGCGTGTAACCTCTCAGTGAAAGCAGTGGTCTCAGCTTAACAACATGCTGTAGTAAAGCACACCTTTTAAATACCATAGTTGTTTAGAAATAATTAAGGTCATTATAGCCAGAGAAATATTAAAAAATTAGAAAATAAAGTCAGTTTTGAAAAATGAGTAAAAGTGTATCTGTCTGTATTCATTGTTTTGTACATTTTTAACATGTGGATGTTCAGTTCTTTTTCCGTGCTGTACAACACAGCAAGCTCCACTTACTCATGTCAACTGTGTTCATTGATGCTCCATGGACAATATTTGTAATAATTAACACAGATTACCAATTACACATGACTTAAGTCATTGTCCACAAAACATTTGAGCAAACTGAGTTTCAGAAAACACTTCCACAACACACAAAGTCTTCAAACTGAGAGTAATATAGTCAGCTTCAGTCCAAACATCTCCAACTTCAAAAATAAAACAAAAACTGCCACATAAAATCCTTCACACAAAAAGGGTCTTTCATCTAAGGTTTAAGACGTTTGCTTTTATTCTGAAATTGAATTTCCCAGCTGACAGTACTAAGGATCAGTACTAAGGATCAGTACTAAGGATTTTTAAGTATTGCCTTTTATCATCATTAACCTAACAGTAAAAAACTGCATAAACAATGGAAGTACCTTCTTGAAAAAGCTATTCATCACTGAAGAGTTGAGTAAATAATTTAAATGTGCCCTTGTGAGGGTGGTGGGGTTACTTGGATCCACACCCACACACAGGCCAGAGGACAGGTGAGACTCATCTCATTCACTATGCGTAATGACTTCTGACAATAAAGATGACTGAGCACAATTTGGGCAGTTCATCAGGCATCCCAGAAAGAGCAGGAATGTGTTGTGTGAGAGAGAGGTAGAGACATAGAGAGAGAGAGAGATAGAGAGAGAGATAGAGAGACATAGAGAGAGCCCATCTTAGAGAGAGAGATAGAGACATAGAGAGAGATAGAGAGAGAGCCCATCTTAGAGAGATATTGTGTGAGAGAGAGACATAGAGAGAGCCCATCTTAGAGAGAGATATTGTGTGAGAGAGAGAGATAGAGAGAGAGAGCCCATCTTAGAGAGAGAGATATTGTGTGAGAGAGAGAGAGCCCATCTTAGCAAACTCAGCTATAAAATCAATAGGAGACCCGTTTGTGCTCTGCAAGCTTCATTCTCCGTTTTTTCGTGTTCACCAGTGCTGTTGGCTTTGATCCGGGGGAACAGCAGAGAGTGTAGGCTGGTCGTCCGAAGACTCGATGGTCTCACGCGCTTCTTTTGGAGAGACGCTGGGTGAGGGGGCAGCGCCCTCTACTGACACCCTGCATGCTCCCCTTCAAACGTTGGGCTGCCCTGAAGGGAGCTTCTCTGGGGGCTTGAGTCTGCACTGCCCTGCAGGGAGGACTAGCGCAAGTGTGTGTGCATGCAGCAGGGGGTGATGGTGGGCTTTGGTGCCCATGTGGAGGTCCACTCTGGGGGTGCATGAGGTCAGTCATGCAGGTGGTACTGACTGAGTGTATTTTGGAGATCAGTGCAATATGACCCCTAGCCAGAGGAAGATGTTCTGATCGTGCAGTGACTACTAACAAAAGCATTGCTATTCCTCATAGATCTGCACCAGGACTCTCCCATACAGCAGCAGCCAGATAACAATCACAGAAAGGTCATGTTTTCCAGTTACCTCCCTCCACCCTCCCCTCCACCTTGCAGCCTTTCCTCCTCAAAACAACACCGTCCATTTTGTACTGTCCATCACAGCGAGTGAGGAGATGGCGTGAGTTAGACAAAGCTATTATTTCGTGTTGTCTGAAAGGAGCTCACTGTTTTGTTCTCCGAGCATGTCTGTTAAGCACCTGCAAGACTGATGGAGGAAAATTAAAACAAGAGGATTTATGAAAGCCTAATTCCTGGGGTGAAACAGGAATTTCAGATGTCTGCTCTGCAAACAGGCTTTGAAGATGCGCAGGGTGACTTATCACCTTCAGAAAGACGACACCCCACTCAGTGATCATGTTGTAATTTTTTCCAAGTAGCACAACCTAGTGGAGAATTTACTGCTTGCTAACCGTGATTGAGTTATAATCCAGATGTAAGTGTTTTACATCTAAAAATATCCGATGAATGTAACCGACTAACGTTTTACAATCTTAATGAAACTATTAACTCAATGGTCATGTGCTTTTAGAAACATAATTTAGTTGTATCTAATCATTGAGGTTCATAGGCTCCTCTGTATATATAAAACAATTTATAATATCTTGTTTTTTAAATCAGGAACCATTTCCCCGATTACACAATATAACAAAACAGGGTCCTAAAATATCCTACAGAAAGCAATTAAATCACGGCACTTACATTTAATCGAAATTTTCACAGTCTGCTCAAAGTTTGGGTACCGTATAATCTCGAACACAAAAAATAGCTGCACGTTTTATCGCCGATGTGAGACAATGTTGGCTCGAACCGGTGAGTTAGACTATAGACAATGCAGCCTTCATCCAGTATTGTCAGATCTTAATCTGTGCTGCTGTGTCAACGTTTTTAAATTACCCTCCTCCGGCCGATAAAGCCGCTTTATCTCTTTTCCTGGTCCAGGCATATTAGTGTGACAGGAGAGCGCGCGCATAGCCCCAATCCTCCCTGTCTATTTCATGCGGCCAGGGGTCAGATTATCCGCGAGCTCCACCGCCACGGCCGCGTATACCGGGACAGAGTGACAGAGAGCAAAGTCCTGACTGACACAATGTCTGACACAAGTGAGTCCGGACCGAAACCATGTCAGATACAGAGCAAGTTATATTATATAATCTGGATGAATTGAAGCTTCCATGTTTGTCGGAGCAAGGAAGATTCCTCTGCAGTTGGTTGTTTGAACTTGTCAGCTTGTTCAGGGATGTATTGTTCCCTCTTCTCTCTCCATTTTACCGAGGAGAACCGCAGTAGAACTTGGTTTTCCCGTTTGAAGTATTTAAAAGTACCTATTCGTTTTCACCTAGTTACGCGTGAAAAGGTTAAATGCAAATTCATGTTAAATGGGCCTTCATTAGCACGAGGGAAACATTCACAGACGCTATTCATAATCTCCAGAAAAAAAATCATTCACACTCTGCTTAAATTGCTACGGTGCGAGATAAGCGAAACGGTAGAGTCAGTCGGTGTAAACAGATAAATACCAGTGGCTCGAGAGCCCTTTAACATACAGACGACGAGCATAGCTCGTGCGCTGACAGCTCATTTAAAGACTTAATATAAAAATAAGAGAATATGCGTACCGATTAATCACACGCGCGAAGGCAACTGTCATCTTTATAGAACAGAAACCAGAAAGTCGCTCTCGTGATGGAAGACAACACGTCTCCCGCACAGAAGCACGAGGGTTAAAAGAAGCAAAGTCCGTATCTCGTTCTCGTTTAGTCATCAAAGGAAATTAGGATATCTGCTCAGTGACGAGCACGCTACTGAATGGAGGGATTATGAATGGCATTGTGAAGGACAAAACACCCGGTACAGGTACGCGAGGATATGATCTGGGTTTGCATCACGGCTGCTCTGACCATGGAGAACCACTCTGAGCCGGTTCCCATGGATGCAGAACCACATTATGCTTAGGAACGCACATCATTTGCATTGCCTTGTTCTGTAAAATCAAAATGTTTGGGGAAACGCCGTTGACCATAAACATCATATAAACACTGGGGAACACTGGGGGGGGGGTTCAAATTCGTGATTTAGATTGATAAGACTAGGAAAATGTTGCGTTTTGTTTTGACAGTAGCTCTGGACGTGAATCCCCACACTCGCGCTGTACGCATGGCTCTTCGCAGTTAATTTAGAGCTCGAGTGTTTAATCAGGGTGAAATTGTTCTTCCGCGTAATGGCCCCTGTTGAAGATAAAAGTGATTGAGTTTAGCTAGCTGTGGTCTCCTGAAGAGCCAGCGTCCTGCAGAGAGGGCTGCAGCCTGGCCGTTAAACGGCCCTTATCTGTGGTTGGGTGGGTAAACGGAGAGCTCGTCCTACACATTATAGCCCATAAAGACTTCCACGAGCCCTTCTGACTGAGAGGTAATGGGAGGTGAGTTTTACTGTCATTAGAAACAGTGCAGTCTAATAATTACTGTGCTTTTCCGTGATCTGTAATCAAATTCAAAGTGGGGTCAGTAACCTTCATCACCTGCACTTAAACTTCAGCCTCACAAGGGAGGAACGTTAAACTACCTTTGCTATATTGTATAAGATATATGCTATATATATACTCACCAGGCCCTGTGTGAGAAACACTGTGTGTGTCCAGTTAATCTATAACCCATCTGATCATTCGCTCCAGATAGATCACTGCAACACTCCCTTAATCTGGACTAGCTAGATCACTGCAACACTCCCTTAATCTGGACCACCCAAGAGCTGCATTAATAACCTACAGCAATTCACACCGAATGTGTGAATCTTACTCATACTTGAATGAACGATCACATTACACCAACCCTCAAATTGTTGGCTATCTTACCCCCAGTACACACACACACACACACACACACACACACACACACACACACTCACCACTAAGTGATTTGTTTGTTAGAAATGCTCCTTATCTGCCTCTCTTTCCTTTTACTGGGAATCTTCTAGTCATGCCACACACCTCGCTGAAGAGTGGGAAATTTGCATTTATTTGCTATGGCCTAAAGAATTTGCTTCCTGAAAGTCTGAATGTCACCAGACATTCAAAACCATCTCAAAACACATTTATTTAATATTTCATTCACTTAATCCTTCTGTACTATTAATGTTTTCTATATTTTACTGTAAAGCCCTTTGGACGTGTTTGTTATGGATCTTGTATTCATTTTATCCTCCTTTATTTTATCCTTCTATTTTATTCTTTTTTATTATTTGTATTTTATATCTGGATTTGAGATGCAGATCATATAACCTAATATCTGCACTATAACTGACAAAAATGTAAAAAATAAAAATAAAAAAGAGACTATGTATTTGAATGAAGTACAAGACAGTACAAGCTAGTTAGAATGATCTTTGCCCACATGGTCTTACTCAAGCTGTCATGCTGTGGTGGAACGCAGATACACCTGGTCCCTTCAGCCCAGTACCTGGCACACAACTCTCAGGTGTGTGTGATTGTCTGTGTACCAGTCAGTGATTATTTTACAAGCACATGAGTTTTCCACTTCAATCGCAGATGCCATTCAACAAGGCTTCCCTGGTTGCACAAACAAGTGAAGGTCTCTCTGGCAGAAAAAAAAAATCAAAAACACAGATCCAACATCTGGCAGGCTCTCTGCCACACCAGGGACCCAGGCACTCGCTTTGATATCCCAATTAGCATCTTTTCACAGACTGCACTCTGATTTTACGTTTCTAAAGAATTTTGGGAGAGTCTGTCGAATCGTTTACTGCGAGAGTCATGAATCACGTGAAAAACAACAACAAATTGCATTTACGTGTCTGGATGAATTCAGAATGTGTCTGGATGAAGTCAGAATG
>JAOYMR010000001.1:28216604-28219815 GCA_025802075.1 Tenebrosternarchus preto
AATAAAAATAATAATAATAATAATAATAATAATAATAATAATAATAATAATAATAATCTCCCATGTTCTTTATATATAATAAATATAATAATTGTATTTTAAATACATTCCACACTACATTTAGACAAAGTATTTTTAAATTCTACTGTTATTTTATATAGTTTTATGCTTAGAATGTTTGAGCACATGACCAAGTAAGGTGGAGATCTGGAAATTTCCAAAATTAAGCTCCTGAGAACCAGTTGGCATGGAACTGAGAGGGGAGAAGCTCCATTCTGTTTACCAGTATGCCACCACAGACAAAAATGTGGTTAAACCTGTTCAGTGTTGCTAACATCAGTTTGTGAAGACGTTCAAAGTGGAACCAAACTGATGCAAAGAGTAGTCCCTGGAAAGCTCTCTCCTGTGATTCATCTTCCAGAAGATTGGATGCCAAAAATCCATCTGAAAATCCAGTCTTCACTGCTTTATTCATATTTGGAAAATTTGGCATGCCCAGTGGGCAGTAATGCTATGGACCAAGTGGAGTGTGTGGTGGTGTTGAGGTGTGCGTGTGTGTGTGAGTGTGTGTATGTGTGTATGTGTGTGTGAGAGTGTGTGTATGTGTGTGTGTGTATGGTATTTATATACTGTCCTTTTTCAGTTTCTTCAGATCCACATGCCCATGAATAAAACAAATATGAAGACACATAAATGTCCTCATAATATCAGAACCATTTTTATGGTTTTGTGGAGGTTTTGGCCATCACAGAGAGAGTGAAACAGAGAACGCACACTCACTCACACAGATGGTCTCACCGTTAGGTGTACTTTAGCTCGCTAAGTGTAGCATCGGGGCGTGTGGAGGCAAGATTAGCGATCACAGACTGCCACCTGGTGGTAATACCTTAACACATCGTTACCTGGCAATACGGTAAAAGTTAAGTAAAGAAAAATTTGTATGCAAAATATTTTTAATTGTCAGATATTATATGAATATTACAGAAATATTATGACAAAAACCTAAATTAGAAGCCCGTATTTAGGTGCGGAACAAATATGTCTCAGAGTGACAATATTTTTCTCGGTAGCATACAGTCTATAAGGATTACTTGAAATTCGTATATAAATGATAAATACGGATAACTAAAACTTAAAACGAAGCCGGAAACATTCTGTTCTGCAAAAGACAAAAACAAACAAACAAAAACAATTGCGTCACGTCGGCGTAATCACGTGGTTATACCGACGTAGTCGACGTAGCCCCTGCGTTTTCTGTGGAAACCCCTTGGAACGAAGGGCATTTTGAATGTGTTAGCTAACTGGCTAACGTTGTTGCATGATTTTGACAGCTTCATTAAGTTTGCTTTTTGGTAATCAAGACTAATACATAATTGGTTTGATTACCATAGTAGCTGATATGACGCTGAGACATAGTATCGTCCGTTATTTTGTTTGTGTTTGATTCCACTACTCTTTTGTTTTGGTGTTGGAGGCCATTTTAGGCCGTTTCATGGTCTCTGGTAGCGTAGCTCGCTAACCACCACTGTTTTAGGCCTTCCTACTAGCTAAATGTTCTAATAATTTCTTTTTTCGCGGTCGTTTTGTATTTGGATTCAACTCCTCGGACATTCGGAGAACATTTGGAGTGGACATCAGGGTGATTTGTTCGTCCGGACTGCGTATTTGAATCTTTTGGACTGTATTGGAAATCTCATAGCTCGCTATTGAATCTGGACGTTGCGGACACTTCAAACCCGGGCTGATCCCTATTTGCCCGTTGGGACTTCGTAAAACCACGGATCAAACACGAACTGTACTAGTTTTCGTGGACATTTGACTCAGTACGGAGGAAGACCCTTAATTGATGCTGTAGTATCGATTGTGCGGACTGATGGTAGTGTTTCGCAATTATTAGCTCGGCTCTGCGCATTTCGGCTGGATACCACCGCATAGCCTCCGGTTTCTTTGACTGACTGTTAGCTAGCTTGATAAGCTAAGCTAATAAGCGATGGTGGCTATGATGTCTTGAATGGGGTTGAATGGGTTGCCGCCAGCCAACATCTTTGTTGGTTTGACAAAGGGAACGTTTCTTTAACCAGCACTGCGAATTGTACTTGATTTTGATTGTGTTGCTTTTTAATCTAGCTGGAAGAATTGTGTAAACATGTCTTGTGTTCATTATAAGTTTTCATCCAAACTCAACTACGACACGGTCACCTTCGACGGACTTCATATCACGCTGAGTGATCTGAAACGGCAGATTATGGGGCGAGAGAAGCTGAAAGCCGCTGACTGCGACTTACAGATAACAAATGCCCAAACTAAAGAAGGTAAAACGAATAATTGCATGTGTTTATTTTTTGCCCAGGGATAGTTAGCTACTTGCCTAACTGGCTGGATACCAAATCTGCGCTATTCTAACTTGCCTAGGTAGGTTGTTATGTAGGTATCTAGGGAAACGACATGGAAGCGCTGTCACGTGTCATGAAGCCTCGTTTTCGGGTCCTTTTTTTGTAAGTTTATTTACCTGACTATAGCGAGCTACTAGCAACCCTTTTATCACAATGTACATGCTCGTCGGGCAAAGAAGCGCTGGAGATTTTTATTTCATGTGTAAATAAATTCTCTTAATTGCATCCCATTTAGGGTTTACTTCAGTCAAGTGCTAATGGATGTTAGCTAACCACTTTGATGTGGGTTACTTTACTGAGGACAGAATGTGTATTTTGGATTCTTAGACGGTGATGCGTAGAGTAGGTAAATTTGCATCATCAGTCTATTGTCCAGACAGTAATTGAGAAGCATATTCCGGTTAGATGGTATTTGCACAGTGGGGGTGTGTCTAGCATATGGGGGCGTGTCTTATGGTTAAGATAAATCATTACTACTTTTCTTTTCAGAATACACCGATGAAGGAGCCCTAATCCCCAAAAATTCGTCTGTCATCATTAGACGAATTCCAATTGGTGGAGTAAAGGCAACTAGCAAAACATTTGTTATGTAAGTCACCGGTTTGTTGTTTTCTTGCTGCCCAATGTAAAACTTGTTCCAAGTCTCATAAAGCTTTATTTTTTTCTATTGTGACAAATTACTAGTGATCTTGTTAAACTATGCTCAAGGTAAACTTAAGTGTGTTAGCTTTAAGAGTAACTGCTGGTTTTCACTGGTTTGTTTTTGCAGTGATCGCTCTGAACCTGCAGGTGGATCTTCGAAAGCAGTATGTAACACC
>JAOYMR010000001.1:28219915-28230981 GCA_025802075.1 Tenebrosternarchus preto
ACCACATTACTGGTCTCGTTTACACACTCTCACCACATTACTGTAACACCACCACATTACTGGTCTCGTTTACACACTCTCACCACATTACTGTAACACCACCACATTACTGGTCTCGTTTACACACACTCTCACCACTGAGCAATTCACTATACACAATTCACTCCCCTTTGAAATGATGCAACAGAATTATTCTTGCTGTCCAATGTTGTCCTTAAACGATAAGTGCAATAAGTTTGTTGGGCTGAATATTATAATGTGTGTTGTGTTGAAATTGTCTTAATTTACAATTTTACACAATTCTAACTGTATAGAGGTCTACGTGCCACTGTACTGTTTCACACTGGAAAAAAGAGAAATATAAGTTAATTGTTGTACATTTTTATGTACTGTTGTATGATCATATTGATCTTTAGAGTGAGTTGAACGTGGTAGTTTTCAGTCTGTTTGTCCTTACAGTGGTCCATCTGTAAAAGCTGTCTGTTTTTTGAATAATAAAAAAAATGTTATTTATTTTTTTAAACACCCTGTATCACACAGCTTCAGTGTCTCACTGTCCATGTTTACATAATTAGCAGTACTGCTTAACCAGTCCCAACTGAGTCGTGTGTGTGTGTGTGTGCGTGCATGTGCGCATGAGTAAGCTGGTATCAGACGGGCAGCCTGAAAACACACTGTCTATGTTTAGTAAGGCTCTGGAACGATGTTGATAACTAGAAAACTAATTCAACATAACTTCATCCTAGATGATTACTCGGTACACCCGTTACATATTTTCACTTCTGTTAAATACTTCTAAATTGCGTTTTACACACTGGAGATCTCACTCTGTAGTAACACACCAGTGGAGTGTTTAGCGTTTGTTTTGTGTAAGAATTGAGCCCTCAGTTCCATGCCGTGTGAGTCTTGGTGAATCCCAAGGTGTTTAGCAGTCACAAGGCTTTTGTATTGGTTTAGGCTACAGCATAAATAGTTTTGTTTAGTAATTTATAAAGCTTGACAAATTGTATCCTGTGCAGACTAAAAGATGGTGACTGACCCTGAGCACAGATGGACCTGATTGTTTTTCTTAGAGTAGATTTCCGACATGCATTTTATTTTTCGTAAGACAACTACTTTAGTTTGCTAACATGGAGCTCGGTTTAGCATCTGTAATGTTTAGTCTTGAACATTTCAAACCATTGAATAGAAGCAAATCTGATTGGTAGCGAAAGCCTTTTTTTTTTTAGTAATTTATACATCTTTTTTAATGTATTATTCAAAATCCATGTAAAATGTGAAGTGAATCCTGGGTGGTGGTTTGTAAGCACACATAATGGACTGTAAGAGTCCCTGACCACTGTGTGCTCCCTGAGTTTCCTTTAACGGCTCTGACGGCTTTAACCACATACGTTAATGACCAAGAGGTCAAAGACCAGGGCGTGTGGCGGTGGTAGGGTTCCTTTTAACAGCTTTATTCATCTCGTGCCGTTCACTCGGTCGTCATTGGGTGTGGAGCGAGTCGTTCTGCTCCCCCCTGTGGCGACTGAGGCTCAGTGCATCTTCAGGATGATCCACTGTCTTTAGAGATAAAGAAACGATGTGGCTCTGCTTTTTACTGGTGTGAGTGATGAGTTTATCTGGTGCGGGGGGCGTCAGGAGACGAGGGCAAGTAACCCAATGTTTTGAAGCGGTGCTTTTGATTGTCTTTGGGGATAATGAATAAACTAATACCAAAATTGTATGAAAAGAATTACACCATGCCATGGCCTTAAGTATAGTAAAATATATTTTTGAGTACTTGTGAAAAAAAATGTATACTATTACTATGCTCTATGAAGGTATACTTTTTGCCTTGATATTTCTGGAATGAATTGTGCTTCTGTGATTTTGTAAAATCTCTGTGTGTATGACACTTGCATTGGTGTGTTAAAATGTTGGGATTTTTTACTCCTTTTACCAAGTAACCTCTGTCTTTCTGTATTGTTGTTCGTGTTCTGTTAGGCTGGTTTTATTTTGTTTGTTTGTTTTCTCATCTTGCCTTTCTTGTGCTTTTGGCCACCATGCCTTCCCCACAGATAAACCTCAACCCAGGGCGTGTGTTGAAGACTTTAGCTAGTCTTCTATTTTTGTGGATTATTTTTTAATTGAGTTTGTATTTGTTAAAAGCATAACCCAGACTGTACTGCGGTTTGTAACGCCACAGTTTTGTGATTTGGTTTCTTTCCACATCATCGTTGTGGGTTTTTTTTTTGTTTTTTTTTTGGTTCTCTCTCCTCTCGTTTTTCCAGGAGTGCCCTTGCTCGCTCGCTCTCTCTCTCTCGCTCTCTCGCTCTCTCTCTCTCTCTCTCTCTCTCTCTCTCTCTCTCTCTCTCTCTCTCTCTCTCTCTCTCTCTCTCTCTCTCTCTCGGTCACAAGTAATCCAGCTTGTTTTATTACAGAATTTAATTCTGTACTGCTGACCACAAGCTTTGTCAATAAAATCCCTGCCTTTAAAATGTGTCGTCACCATTTGCAAGGCCTTGTGTGTTCACTTCCGTGAAGCCTTGATCCAGACCCGTGGTGAGGACCAGGCTGGTGCTTGACGGTAACACGGCTGGGGTGTGAACGGGTGGCGCTCTCGTCGTTTGCTGCAGGTTCTGTCAGAAGAGGCTGTTTGTGGTGTTTGTTCTTCTCTTCAGTGAAGAACGAACCCCTTAGGTTCATGGAGCTGAGGATGAAATATCAGACCTAATGTTTGTCTTCTGAAAAATGGTCTGATTTTATAAAACAGATCAAAAGGAATCCCTATGAAATTGTTTAAACATATTCCTTTCTCAGTTGGGTGGTGTTGATGTCTAATGCTGCAGTAAACCCTCTTGTCCAATTTCTTTGCAAACAGATTGATGATTCTCCATCCATTTCTCTGGCTCAGCTTTCAAAGGTACACTCCTCCAGACAGTTCCCAGCACCCACAACCACGCAAGCACTTTGGTGTACTCAGATTGCCAAACCATGGGTTGCTGTGCATGATTCATGCCGTTTACAGTTTGATTTGTTAAACATGTCCCATGGTTTGGCACAGCCTGACTGCTTTCTGTCGTTTTGTACTTGTAAAATATACTGCAGAGCAGGTTTTTAGTTTTACTTTGTGGTATATTGTGAATTCTTAATTGCATAATTGTATGTTATATAACATGTTTGAAAGTTTTCGTTGTTTTGTTGGAGTTGATTGATGGTTTCACTCCCATTGCAGTGAATGGGTGCTTTGCAGCAGTCAGCATCATTTGGTTTAGTTTGATATTTGTCCTTTTTATCACACGCCTGCTGGAACTGCAGCTAGATTCCCGTGTGCATGTGGGTGTTGATCATGGTGGTCTTTACCAGTAGGGGGGGACAGAGAGTACCCACAGGCCTCTTGCTGACGCACATAATTGTGGAAATGTTAGGGAAGTAACTAATTGTGCTCTACTGTCTGACAACCACACCCCCCCAATCATCATCATCATTAATGGGTTTAATCATTAATGGTTTTATACTGACTCTGAGTCATGCTTTGTTTTGCTACTGATGCTATTCAGAATTCTGAATATTTTTCCTGTCCTGGATTTTGTAAAGACATTAACATTTTATTTGCCCTTTTTC
Organism: Tenebrosternarchus preto; assembly: GCA_025802075.1. Taxonomy (NCBI): domain Eukaryota; kingdom Metazoa; phylum Chordata; class Actinopteri; order Gymnotiformes; family Apteronotidae; genus Tenebrosternarchus; species Tenebrosternarchus preto. Next base: position 28,223,519 of record JAOYMR010000001.1, read on the forward strand.
CATTTTCTTAGAATGTATCATTTTTATTTTAACATTGTTCTGAAAGTTTCAGATTCCAGTGGTGTTGCCACTGTGTAGTGAAGCTGGCTGTATATGTGACTGAAAGATGCGATATGCAGATAATAAATCTAAACAGATTTTTAATTTTTTTTTTTTTTTACCATATAAAGGCTTTTTAAAGATTGTCTGAAGTTTTTCCACTCTTGATGTTGCTGAAAAACTACTACCAAAATATAAATAAATAAAGAAAGGGAGGTGTTGTGGAACACTGCAGTCCTGCAAGGCTTGAGGTACTCGAGGTACTCCCTGTCCCACTGCTCCCCCTGCTGGTGATGCAGAGAGCAGGCGAGTCTTGCACACGGGCGTCCCTTTACAGCGTCAATGACCAGGAGGTCTCTGGGCTCCGGTTCACGTCCTGAGTTAACGTGTTTGAAACGGTTATTGCTGTTGAACAGACCGCCAACCTGGCAGAAGCTAACGCATCGGAGGAAGACAAAATCAGAGCCATGATGTCTCAGTCCAACCACGACTATGACCCCATTCAGTAAGTACCTTCAGACAGACTGGAGCAGAGCGCCTTGTTATGACCTCGTTATGACCTCGTTATGACCTTGTGCACGGCCTAATTGGAGTGGCTTTTTTGTCCCCCATTAGTTACACGAAGAAACTCGTGGGGCCTCCTCCTCCAAACTACACTTGCTTTCGATGTGGGAAAAATGGGCACTACATCAGAAACTGCCCCACCAATGGGGTAATTGGGTTTTAATTACTGTTTATAGTTGTATCTCTATGCAGAGGGCATGGAAGTGTGTGTGTGTGTGTGTGTGTGTGTGTGTGTGTGTGTGTGTGTGTGTGTGTGTGTGTGTGTGTGTGTGTGTGTGTGTAATCCTGTACTTCACTCGTGTGTTAGCAGGACAAAAGTTTTGAAGCACCACAGCGGATTAAGAAGAGCACTGGTATTCCTCGCAGCTTCATGGTTGAGGTGGATGATCCAAGCATCAAAGGAGCCATGCTGACCAACACTGGGACATACGCCATCCCTACCATCGACGCGTAAGATATATACACACACACGCCATCCCTACCATCGACGCGCAAGATACACACACACATTCGCCATCCCTACCATCGACGCGCAAGATACACACACACATACGCCATCCCTACCATCGACGCGTAAGATACACACACACACATACGCCATCCCTACCATCGACGCGTAAGATACACACACACTACAAATGTCTCCCACACCCAGTGCAGAAATGAAGGCTTTTTGTTTACGTTTGGAGTTGTAACTGACGGAATTCCTTTCTCCATATTGTGATGTTCCAGGGAAGCCTACGCAATTGGGAAGAAGGAAAAGCCTCCGTTCCTTCCGCAGGAGCACTCCTCTTCCTCGGAGGAAGAGGACCCCGTGCCAGACGAGCTGCTCTGTCTGATCTGCAAAGACCTCATGACGGACGCTGTGGTCATACCCTGCTGTGGGAACAGTTACTGCGATGACTGTGAGTGGACGCCGTCAGGCAGGCGAGACCGAAGAGGAAGTGGCTGGGGGCTCATGGCTTCCTGTCGTTGCAGGTATTCGGACGAGTCTGTTGGAGTCGGAGGAACACGTGTGTCCCACCTGCAACCAGTCTGAAGTTTCCCCTGATGCTTTGATCGCCAACAAATTCTTACGCCAGGTAACGCCTTCACGCCTGCTCTGATGTATGATCAGTTTCATATCATTTGCATAAGCTTCAGGTTTATGTGAGTGTTTGATCTTATTAGTAAAGTCCATATTCGTGAAGGCTGTGCTGGTTTGATTCCAGGCTGTGAATAACTTCAGGAACGAGACCGGTTACACCAAGAGAATCCGCAAAGCGGCAGCGGCGGCGGCGGCCGCCCAATCCGCTCCTCCAGCAGCCCCACTGCCCCGCCCACAGCGCCCCGCCCAGCCGCAGCCCCTCCCACAGCGCCCCGCCCAACAGCAGCCCCTCCCACAGCGCCCCCACCAACCCCTCAGGCCCCCCAACTCCCGGCAGCAAGACCCGCTCTTGGCCAACGTTCCACGGCCCGCAGCGGCCCACACGCCACCCCAGAGCCTCCCTGCAGCAGGCCCGCCTCCTGCCATCCCTCTCCAGGACTCTGGCACACCCCCTTCTGGTAGCAGCTCTAGCACGCCCCCTTCTGGGAGTGGTTCCTCTCTTACCGGGAGCAGCAGTGTTCCAGCGGGCACCAGCTACGGCTCGGCACTGTCCCTGCAACAGCAGACCAGCAAGCAGGAAGAGGCAGCCATGCCCAAGTAAAGACGACTCGCCGTACTTCGATGTCATTGTTGAATTTGGCTGCAGATGTGTAGTGTTTCTGGTTTCAAATAGCTTGACTTATTTGACTTGGTTCATTTAATATTAATTAATTAATGAATGAATCTGATTGGTCTGTGTTGTGGTGTTTGCAGAGAGCCAGATGTCCAGGCACCATCAGCTGTAGTTTCATCAGAGGCTCCACTGCCAACCCCACTTATTTCAAAGGTACCGCATGCATGCAATAAACATGGCCTCACTACACACCAGAGTTCGAAACTCCATGGCGAGTTTAGTTAGGATCTCATCTTTGTATTGACACTTGGTTAGGAAGAGCGTTAGATGTGTCTTAAATTGTGAAAAGTTTCTAAAAAGCGTCATAACATTAATCTCGTTAGCCCTCGGATCCGAACACCATTCAGATTTCTTCTTCAGTGTAATAATGGAGGTGCCTGATGGTAGTTCAGTAAGGCAGTACAGCAGGACACTTGTACCATGATTACCAAAAAAAAAAAAAAAAAAAAAAACCCTAAATAAAGGTTTCCAAGACAACGTTTGTACTTGTGCTGTGTTGATTATATGATAATTTTATAGTTTTGGATAGGAGTAGTTTAGGATTTGAATTCCTGATCCCACAGTTAAGTACTGTATGGTTTGTTTTGGGTGTCCCATTTCTGTTTAGGGCTACCATGTTCCTGTGATTGGACAGCCCCACGGCCCCTCTCACCCCTCTCCCAGAGCAGGTGAGGCTCCTTTCCTTTCTTCTAACCACGATAAGTGAAGTACAAATTCACTAATGTATTTATTTGTTTTGAAGGACCCAGACCTAGTGGACCTAGACCTCCGGCAGCTCGGCCTGCGTGGGAGCCGTGAGTACTGTTTCAGTCTTTTACCTCTGTTTCTGTCTGATCCACAGTGCGGTGATTGATTGGTTTTTCCACCATTCTCCCCAGGTCCCCAAACAGAGGCAGAGCCCCCAGCGAAAGACCCCCAAGACCTCAGCTTCCACTAGTCCAGCCTCCACCTGTAGCTCCACCCGTATATGTGCCGCCTCTCTTTCCTCCTCCACAACACACCATGCCACAGCCCCCTGGGGTGGTGCCCCAGCAGTACCCACTGCAGTATCCCCCGGGTCAGCAGCCCCCTCCCCCTTACACCGTGCCCCCGCCAGGGTACCCTCCGGCCCCGGCTAACGTACCAGCTCCGTGGGTACCTACGGGCACGCAGCCCTCACTCCCAAACCCCATCCCCTCCATGACCTCAGCACCCTTCCTGTCCAAGGAGGAGTTCTACAGGCAGCAGCGTCGACTGAAGGAAGAGTGAGTAGAGGCTTTAGTTCCTTCATATGTCCTCAATGTTCGACCAGTTTTGAAGTTTTGTGAACGATTGTCTAGATACACACAAGTGAATAATCTCTTTATTAAACATGTAACACGTGTTCTTTGTCTGCTCCTACGAGCATGTTGAGCTAGAAAATGATTGAAATAGGCCCTGCTCTGCTGCGTTTTTAACTGTCAAGTTTTATCTCCTTCCTGTTTTCAATAAATAGTCCCCACTGTCGATTCGTTACCAGGGAGAAGTCTAAGCTTGAGGAGTTTACCAACGATTTTGCAAAAGAGTTACTGGAGTATAGAAAGATCCAGAAGGAGAGAAGACGATCCTATTCTAGGTTTGTTTTCTAATCATGGTTTCTTCAGACAGTTCTTCAGACAGTTTGAGGACGTGAGACTCTGACAAGTAGACGTGATCTCCTGTTCTCTTTCTCCAGGTCCAAATCTCCATATCGTGGCTCTTCCTACAGCGGTTCGTCCTGTTCTTACTCCAGGTCACGCTCTCGTTCCCGTTCTCTGCGGTCCTACTCGCGCTCCCTCTCTCGCTCCAGGTCTCGCTCTCGCTCGCGATCTCGTTCCCGCTCGTACTCTCCGTACTCCCGCCGAGGTCGGGGACGCAGCCGCAGCTACCGCTCCAGGTCTCGCACGCCCCCGTACCATCGCTCCCGCACTCGATCTCCGTCGTACAGGGGACGGGACGGGGCAGGTGTGAGCGGGGGCATCTACCGCTCACGCTCCAGGTCGCCCGTCTACAGGGGTCACAGCCCCGGCAAGAAGATCCCACCCAGCTCTCAGCTGGAGGTCGACCGCAAGTACCCGGGAAGGTACCGGGAGGTTCCTCCTTATGATGCCAAGGCTTACTACGGTCGAGCGGTTGACCAGAGCGACCCGTACGAGAGGGAACGGTACCGCAAGTGGGAGAGGGAATACAGAGAGTGGTATGAAAAGTACTTCAAGAACTACGACGCCCCACAGGGCAGCCAGGTCAGAGGTCGTGGCCAGGGCAGTAGAGAGCCATACTCCCCCGAGCGGTTCGCCCCTCCCAGACCCAGAGACAACTCCCCCTATGGAAGGGGGCGGCGGGACGAGTGTCCGGCCCACGCCCAGGCGCACGGTCTGCCTCCGAGAGGCCGTCCGCTGACGTACCAGGAGAAGTGTGCGGAGAAGTACGGCCACCTGCACCTCAACAACGCAGGCGGCGCCAGGGGCGTGAGCAGAGAGTCCCTGAAACCCACCAGAGAGCGAGAGCCCAGCACGAGCGCAGCGGCAGACGCCAAAGGCCTGAAGCACAAGAAACACAGGAAGAAGAGGAAGGGCGAGGACGGGGACGCGTTCAGCCACTCGGACTCCATGGACGAGGCCAAGAAAGACGAGCGGAAGGGCGACTCGGCGCTGATGAACTCGAGTCGCGACGACGCCACACCCGTCAGAGACGAGCCGATGGACAGCACCGTGGTGCCTTACAAGAGCGCTTCGGACAAAGAGAAAAAGGAGAAGACGAAGGGCAAAACGGAAAAAGTCAAGCGCAAAACCGAAAGCGCCGCGCAAAAGAAAGACGTGTCGGGGAAGAGCTTGAAGCCTGTGAAAGAAAAGGACATGGATGCTGCCCGGGAGAAAGTGGCTTCCACTGAACCTGCCATCAAGAGAATCAAGGACGAACCCACTCAAAAGGCTGATCCAACCAAACCACAGCCGTCTGAGAAACTTATGCTTCCACGCAAGCTGATGCAGCCCAGGCCGGTCAAACACCCCCAAGAGCAGAAGCCCGTCAAAGATGAGGTGAAAGTTAAGAAAGAACCACTCAAAGATTTGGTGAAACCAGAAAAACCTCTTCCTAAAGATGTGAAGCCCAAGGTAGAGAAGCCAATCAAAACGGAGGAGAAAGCAGTCAATAAAGCCAACGAGGTGAAGGTGGAGAAGAGGAAACGTAAAGATGATAAGCCCTTTATGAAAGACCTGGATCCTCCTCCAAACAAATCTCCAAGGGTGGAAGCTACTGAAATGGTCAAAGGCTCCCCAAAACCCAAACCCAAGATGGAGAGCGAGAAGCCTGTGGAGAGAGAGAAGCTGGCAGAGAGAGAGAAGCCTGTGGAGAGAGAGAGACCAGCAGAGAGAGAGAGACCAGCAATCCCTTCTCTGCTGGACATAAAGCCTGAGCCTGTGAGAAAGATCAAGCTCAACCGTGAGATTGGGAAGCGGATCACCAGTACTGAGCATGTTGTGGGAGCTGAGGAGTCCGTTCCTCGACCCAAGCTCGACCCAAAACCCAAGACTAAAACCCGGCGGAGGGTGAATGCGCCTGATGGAACCGAGTCCATGTTGGTGGATTACACCAGGTGAGTTGTGGTGAAGAGGCAGGGGTGGGTGTATGGGTGGGTGGGTCTTATCTATTAAGCTCTGCCCTAAATTATAAAATACTTGCTTTGTATAAACTTTGATGTATTAACGTATGTTGTCTTTGACAGCACCAGTTCCACAGGTGGGAGCCCCATTAAGAGGAACGAAGAGAAGCAGGACTTGAAGAAGACCGTGGTGAAGACCCTGGAGGAGTACACCAACGACAGCTCCACTCCTGCTGACGATGAGATCGTTTTGATACAGGTGCCCCGTTCCAAGTGGGAGAAGGAGGACTACGAATCGGAGGAGGACGATTCCAAGGCAGCCAGCTCGTCTGGAAACGGCAGTCTGAGTGCTGCAAGTTCGACGCCTGCTGTGGATAACGCCGCGTTGAAATCTAGCGACAGAGAGAGCGCCCGGGTGGAGAAACCTCTCTACGTCTCTAAAGACGGTCAAGCTGAGGTCAAACCTGCCAAGGAGCTGCCACCGAGTGAAACGGAGAAAGACGGTGAGAGGGATAGAGACAGGGGGAGAGAGCGCGAGCGCAGTGCGTCCGATCGGGAGGCCTCTGACAAAAGGAAAGCCGGGACTGCAAATCATGACCGAGATCGTGTGCAGGAGCGAGGCAGCGACCACGGAAGCGAGAGGAGCTCTTCGTCGCAGCCCTCCAGAGACAGGCCAGGGGATCGCTCTGCGCCCATCTCCAGGAAACCACCTGGTAGGGAACATGGCACCAGCCTTCCCGATAGGAAACCAGATCACCGAACCGGTGCGAGAGACCACACGGATTCTCGACAGAGGGATGGCAAACCTCGAGACGCTCTCAGGAGAAAGGAATCACCGCCTCCACCCTCTAGGGGTAAGGAGCGAGAAATGCACACAGACGTGACGAGAGTTCCTGTCCGTTCCCAGGAGACCAAAAGGGCAGAGCACAGTCCTTCTGGAAACAGAAGAGCTTCATCGCAGTCTAACCTGGAGGCTCGAAGGGCCTCTGAGGACCACAGAGCCGACAGGCCGGCACAAGGCACCAGGCACCCCGACGGCCGCACCGCAAAAGACAAAGAGCCCGCTGGACACAAAGTTGCACAGAGGACGACGTCCCCAGAGCCTCGGACCGACGTCGAGAGGGCATCTGTTCACTCGGAGAGAGAACCCCCGAAGGTCAAACCCCCGTCTGTGCGTTCAATGCGGCTGTCATCAGACCTCACGAGGGAGACCGACGAAGCGGCGTTTGTCCCGGACTACAGCGAAAGCGAAAGTGAAGCCTCAGACCCTGACAGCAAAGCAGAGGCTAGGGAAAGGGGGCGGGACAGCAGCATAAGCCCAGCCCACAGCCAGAGTGCCAGCCCCTCTGGGAGCCACGCCCATAGCAGCTCTCCCAGCTCTCCCGGCAGCCAGGACAGCAAGAAGAGAAAGAAAGACAAGAAGGACAAGAAAGAAAAAAAAAAGCACAAGAAACACAAGAAACACAAAAAACACAAGAAGCATCTGAGTAATGAATCGGAGT
>JAOYMR010000001.1:28383256-28401058 GCA_025802075.1 Tenebrosternarchus preto
GTGAGAGATCGTTTCATATTCCGGCAGCGAGCGGTTGGCAGAGCGAGAGAGCGGGGTTTGTTATCAGAGAGAGAGCGCGATCCAGAGGGTGTTCGCCGAGAGAGAGAGAGAGAGAGAGAGAGGGGGGGGGTGTTATCCGAGAGAGAGAGAGAGAGAGAGAGAGAGAGAGAGAGAGAGGGGGTGTTATCAGGGAGTGAGGATGTCGCATTAAAGGTTCTTTGGGAGGAGGGAATGTAGTTGATGTTTAGGATCAGTTAAAACTCATAAGTCACTAACCCAGTCCGCGCGCACACACACACACACACACACACACACTAATAAGGCTGACCAGAGACAGCGCTGCACGGGCTTAATGAATGAAGATGCGTGCGACTTGCCCGCACATGTCCGTGGGCGGGACAAGTCTCTGAGACGCGCACTGACAGCTGCGTCTATCCTGCTCTTTGTATCGCACTAGGGTAACAAAACAATGGCCTGCTGTACAGATCCAGGATCAGAGAGCAAAATCGAAGAGCCACTCCTCATCATTGCATATCACACTTTCACGCACACGGAACTTTCATTAACACCTACAGAAATCTTGAGTTCTGTTTTGGGGCTGTTGAGAGCGTTCCCCAAAACTCTCCCCCCCGATTCCTGCTCTTTGCAATTACCTCTTGATTTCTTCATTACTGACCAAACAATTAAATGACTGAAAATAAGTGAATGACTGAAAAACGCGTGAACACTCTGGTAAAATGTCAATCTTGATAAGATCTTAGTACTGCATTTGACTGTAGATCACGCCAGTATTTCCAGTCAGGAACTGTTCCCACACGGTCTGGGTCTTGTTGGAATAGACGGAGTAACTTTGTTTGAACCGGCAGTTATGAATCGGTTGGTATAGCTGGAAAATGCGAAATTCTGTTCTGATCAGTTTTGTTCGACCTACACAGTCACATCGGGCCTTTTCTTCACGACAGACTCTTATCAGTTACGCGCACGATACGGTAGTACCTGACAACATGCTACGGGTGAGTTCCAAGTTCCCTGTGCGCGCATGTTTGAGGTGTAGCTACAGGTGCGCGTCTGATGCGCTGTAAATAGCCACAAGAACGCAAACTCTAATTTACCCAGCCCGGATCATATTGCAAAAGCGTATTCGTCGTTAATACTTTAGCTGTAGTGTAAAGGTGCAATATGGCATGTAAAACAATGAGATCTTCGTAAGAAACGATCATCGCCGTGACAAATTTGATATACGGCGTTTGTCTAAATGAAATCAAACTACATTACGGCTGATAATGGTTTTTATGGTAACTGTTTAGAATAACTTAAAACGCCGGCAATACGCGTCAAACTCTCGATCCACTACAAAATGAATGGAGGAATATACTACTTACATGGTCTTTACGCGGTCAGCTATGCTTCCGAACAGTACGGGGCCGGGCATGCGCACAACGCCTCGGTCAGAAGGTGTGAAAAGCCCTTTTAGGGTGAACGTGTGTGCATGCGTGAAAGAGTGAGAGAGTGAGTAAGTGAGTGTGTGTGTGTGTGTGTGTGTGTGTGAGAGAGACAGAGAGAGAGGATAAAAATATCCTCCAGCAGTACGCGACATTCCACGCTTTGAGTGCGACACGTCGTAACAATAGACACACACGAGCAGCTACACTAACTCACGTGCAGCACACCCGTCCGCGTGGCTTTTCACAGACCAAAGTTGTGAGCATGTGTAGAATAACAGCAGAGCAGTACGAGAAATTCGTGTCTGGGCTCATACTGGACCAGTTACGGTTCGGGAACAGAAACCATGCGGCGTTGTAACAGGTGCGGTATCATCAAGTCATAGTGAATAACATACACCACTGACGCAACAGCGCCCCCTTCCGTATACATTGAGCAACGTCATGAAAGGAGATAAAGCTTATAGCTACTGCATCCACACATAATGCTTAAATTATATATATTTCCCTCTCGTCCTCGGTCTTTTTCCTTCAAGCTTGGGGCCTTTGCCAGAGACCTGGGAGGTTTAGATAAACTAACAAATAAATATAAGAAAAAAAAATACCAGTGAATAACCGCTATTTCAATAGCAAGAGGTTATTATGGGTTGTTTATGTACTGTTATTGACAGTGTAACAGTATGAGAGCCCAAGCCTAGTGTAACGTAATGACAACCCAAAGCCACACAGTGTAACATAATGACAACCCAAAGCCCATTGTGAAATGGAGGAGCTTGCACTGGCCTTCGTTCACTCCTTCTTGTTTCTTTGTTTTTGTTGATAAATATGACAGCTGTTGTTTTGTTTTTGTTGATAAACATGATTGTGTTGTTCTGCAGCTGTTCATTTTGACTGTGACTAAAAAGTGCAACAGTTTAACCAGCTGGAAACTTACCACAATATATCTGAAAACAAGCTTAAAGCACACTGAAGTGAGTTACAGCACACTGAGGTGAGTTACAGCACACTGAGGTGAGTTACAGCACATTGAAGAGAGTTACAGCACACTGAGGTGAGTCAAGATAAATGACATCAAACAATGAATTGTAGTACAGTGACACCAAATACTGAAGCAATGTTTCTGTAGTATATCAGTGTGTGATTGTGGTTACTATGTTATTGTGGTACAATACAGTTTCTGTAGCATGGTAGTATGTGACTGTGGTTAGTATATCAGTGTAGTACACACAGGTTCTCAAACCAGGCTTGCTGTGCAGGACTTTGTGCCTAACATTGGACATCCACACAGGACACCTCAAGACTGAATGCCACCATTACATTTCAAGCCTGGTTTGTGTTTGCTGTCTCCCAATGGAAAGTCAGATGGAGTGTCAGAAAACATCATGAGAGGAACACATTCATACAACACAGACTTCAAAGAATGTCTAACAAGATGATGTGTATTAATTATAAGATAAACTCAACAGGACTAAACGTAAGTGTTTACATCGCTAACTACATTAGCCAAGAATGATCCACTAATCAAACACTTTGTGAAATAAGGAAGTAAACAGTCATTCTCAAACATGAACAAATGACTGTGTGTTTGCTTTTTATTATTATTAAGACAATACAAAAATATAAACGAACTGTCATTGCTGATTAATGTAAAGAGAATGTGCAGTTAAGACTGTGTCTTGCTTCTCAGAGTACAGAAGAACACCTGCAGATCTGGTGGATATTACAGCATGAGAGAGAGCTTAACAGACCATACACAAGATGGGTCGGATACCACAAAGCCACACCCCTTCTTGCTGGCCCCTCCCTCTGACGCCACCCTCTTCTTGCCTCTCAGCTTCCCGTCCAGGGCGAGTGTGGAGGGCCTGACAGGAAAGGGTGGAGTAAGGCTCTGCTAGCCGAGATACGGCAGCTTGGGTTGAACGCCAGACATTGCTGGGGGAGAGGGGTTAAAGTCAACTTAAGATTCAACTTCTACTTGGACTCAACTATCAAAGTTACATACGATTTTTAAGTGAAAACATTTTATAATTGAATATGTATAGTTGAAATAACAGAATCAAAATCTCTCTCTCAATGAGGTCAGTAAGAAACACTGACCATGAGCAGGTCGTTCTCCTGTGAGCTCAGGGACGGCAGCAGCTGTGTGCTGGCTGGTGAGGTCCATGCTGGGTTGAGATGGATGGGGCTGTTTTTGGGCCAGTGCTCCTCTCCAGGAACACCAATCACCCTGGCAGAAGCAGTGAGACGCAAACACAGGTAGAGAAGTTCAGATGACTTTTATTTGCAATACATTTCTACAAAGGGCCTGGGAAAGGAAAACCCGAACTCACTCAAAGATCTTCTGAAGTTGCTGAACCTCCGTGTAACCACAAAACAAAGGTCTGTGAGAGAGTGAAAAACACACACTGTAATTGTGCAGTATGAGTTAAAATTCAGATGTGACTCTGGAGATCTCCCAGGCTGGAGAGCTCTACTCAGTCACATCTGGTTCAGCTCCATCACACCTGGTTCTACCATTCAGGTTCTACTGAAAGTTCCAATATGTGTGCGGAGATCAACTCTGTTGGAAGGAAGTGTCTACCTTTGTAGTAAGTGCTCACCTCAGTAAGAAGAGCTCTGCAAAGATACAGCCTGCACTCCAGACGTCCACGGAGGACATGTATGCAGAATGCAGTAGCACCTCCGGAGCCCTGTACCACAGTGTTACAACCTACACACACAAACACACCCACACGTCCATGTGAGGCAGCTCAGGTTCAATCCTGGAGTTCCACTCCAGGTTCCTCTAATTCCAGCACATGTGGTCCCGCTCACACGATTGTTACGAAGCCTCGATTTGGATCACGTGCAGGACCAAGGCGGCCTGAAACTGCAGTGTGGTTGGTTTGCCAGAGCAGCATGGAGAAACCTCGCTCTATGTTACAGCGCAAAGGACCAGCGAAACCCTTCCCCTGATTGGCTGATGGAAATGAGCGTGGGCGGGAGCACGCACACAGGGCGTCAGTGCGATGTTGTACGTGTAGATCCTGGCCAGGCCAAAGTCGGCGATCTTCAGTTCTCCGCGCCTGCTCACCAGCACGTTGTCCGGTTTGAGGTCACGGTGCACAAGTGTGTTGGAGTGCAGGAAATCCAGACCTGTAAACAGCTGCAGCGTAAGATCCTGCGGACAGAAGGACAGTGGACCACCCCCTTGTGACAAACCAATCAGCTTCCAACCTCACTGCTTCCATATGGCAAAGCAAAGTCAGAATTGAACGAAATCTTACAGCTTTTTCCAGTCAGTGTTTATATCACAGCAACTGTGCCGGTGAAGGTGTGTGTGTGCTCAGTTCCCACTCTCAGCTAGCTATTACCCCACAAACATCTCAAACATCTTTAAATCAATCACCCAGCAGTACTATCTCTTCCTTAAGTGGGTGGATCTCAAAATTCCGTTGCCTCCTGCATCCCTTGGTCCTGTCACCAGTTGCACCCCACCATCTGTAAGGACGTACCCGAGGAAACAGAGGAACAAGGATGCTCTAAGAGCGAGGAAACACAGACATGTCCTACGTGGAAGATTCTCTTTATTGTGTGTCCTGTGCCTCTGTCCCTCAAGGCTCGTGTAACTCAGACTAATAGCCATTGGCAGGAACAACATTTTATGTTGCCTTTCCACTTCTGTTCTGTATTTCATACTGAACTATATATAATATATTGTCCCATTTAGGTTCATGCTGTATGTGACTGGAAATGCTCAGATTAAAGATGTCCTTCTGAATCCAGTCTGGTGTGCAAATGTTTTCAGACTAAAGAAACTATTACTGCACTGGGCGGGGTTAAAATAACAGCACTGGGTATTGGCAGAACCGCAGGTTGGGGGCGGGGTTAAAATAACAGCACTGGGTATTGGCAGAACCATAGGGTGACAACGAAGTCAAAGAGGAGGTGTCTCAGTTCATAAATTAGTTGATTTAGTGCTGAATCCCCCATCAACTGACCTTTTCCTTGTTTCTTCTAACAAGCTAAGACATTAGAAAAGGACATGACAAAATGGACAATTAAAGCCATGAAACGTGCCCAGACTCTCACCTTTATTCTGTCTCTGCCCAAGCCGTCCTCTGGTGCCATGCTGAGGAAGGATGACAGATCCTGATCGATGTACTCAAACACCAGCGTCAGGTCCAAACTCTGCGTCCTCACTTCAGCTGTCACGTCCAGCAACCTTCAGAAAAGTGATTTCCCTTAGGTTCTTTTGTAAATGCAACCCCTTCTCAAGCTCTGAAGGTCCTCACACTAACACAGCAACTAACTTATGTATTATATCTTAAGCAGGACAAAGGACAACAGCTTCATTTCCATTCAAAGACACAGAAAGGCGAGAACTTACTTTACTATGTTTGGATGGTTAAAATATTCTATTTTTCGCAACAGCGCCACCTCCCGGATCATGAACTGAGGGATGCCTGCGTTAGGATCTCCAGGGACGTTCAGCTTCTTCACGGCTACCAGACGCTGTTTGTCACGGACCTCCCTCGCTTTGTACACTTTCCCATAGGCGCCCTTGCCAATTTCTGCTAATATTTCATAATCTAAATGTTCCCAAGAGCGGTCACCCATGTTTGATGAAATGGTACTAAAAGAAAAAAGAAAAATATATACTAAAATTAATTAAAACCGGACAAAACGCTAGATCGTGACGGGTATGTTTAGTTATACTTACAGATTTAGCTAGTTATATATACATATTTAGTTAGGTTAGCTAGTCTGATTAATCTGTAGGTGTGTATCCTAGCTAATTTAAACTATATCAAACTCCACAGTATGGTAGTGACTTAGCTAACTAGCACTAGTTACAATTAACTAGTACTAATTACAGCTAGCAGTGCTAGTTTGCTAACACTAATGAAGTTAGTTACTACGTTTACTGTATATTTAACTAAACTAGTCAAGTTACTTGTCATGTTAGATTATTAATATCACAACATTGTGAAGTGGAGGAGAGAAGGCAGTGCTGTTAAAACTAATCCGCAATATTTGTCTGCAAAACATTTATTGACCATTATCTAGATGGCTAATGTCGTCTTCATGTAAAAGTGAATGTAAAACGAAACAAAACGACAAAGAATCATCACCTTTGAGAAGTTACGAGTCCAAATGTTGAGAGCTCGCCCCCCAGCTAATTACGAGGAATCGCCACTGAAACCGGTTTCGTGGTCACTGGTCAAACCGGGAACCGGATTCAGGATCGTCGTGGTTCACGTGAGCAGGACGTCCAGTGACGGCGTTTTTCCCGACTGTGGGAATTTCTGTTTTCATGCACCGTCTGTGTTCATGCACAGTCTGTTTCCCACAGTCTGTGTTCATGTACCGTCTGTTTCCCACAGTCTGTGTTCATGTACCGTCTGTTTCCCACTGTCTGTTCCCCACGGTACGAGGTAAATATGCAGTGGTACGTTTTTCTAGACGTCTTACTTACACGTTCGCCAAGATTAACAGTTTTAGCTGGGCAGTAAATGTAAAATGTTACTACACAAGCACATTTTACAGAATCATGGGGCTCATGTTAAAGCAGGACATATGAGATTATAACACCCCAACAGTTTACTGCCGCTCCACATCTTTAGTACATGTCCATCAGGTCACAAGACCGACATCTTATTTCAGTTGTTTTACGATCAGTCAAACATATCGGATCTTAACAGCTAAAAAAATCCGCACGTCGGGGTTAGTACCCAATTCAGTATGGGAACCGGGGGCTGCCTCAGCTTTTCTGCAAAATTTAGTCTTTGAGACCCTGAAACTACTGATTAAAAAGGGTCCTCACGTTTTTAGTTCAGTTCAGAGGGGTGGCGTTGGTGGAGGTCGGCGCTCTCTGCATCGGCACTGGACTGAGGGACCACTTTGGATAGCCTCCCAAACTAAGTTTTCTTATTTTTAGATTTAAAGATAGATTGGATGTACTGTTTGGTTTCTATTTCAAATACTACAAATTATGGTATGTTATGGCTACATTTGAATTTATGAATATGAAATGTGGCTAGAATAATCAAAATGTATTATATAGTATGTTTTGTTTAAGGCCATTTTCATTATATAAACCAAACAGTACATCTTCCCAACATAAAATAAAACCAGATTCAATGATAATAAACCGAGAAAACTTTCCAAAAAATGCTGGTGTTTGTGCATTGCTAAAATAAATGTAAGATCGTCTTTGGATGCAGCTAACACAAAGAACAGATGCGTATAATTCTTGGCATGTTTGTACCTGTGTATCATTTTAAAAGAAATTCACCTTCCTATTTTATTGAGGATATATTTCAGAATAACTTACTGTACTGTAGGATACTCATCGAATATGGCGCTGCCGTCCCATGTCGCGCTGCATCGTCTTCTTTGGAAGGTTATTGGCTGGATCACGTAAATTCTACCCGGATACAACGATGCTATTTTTGATTGGTTGTTGGGTAGTTACCGTTCTCAATTTTTTGACAGGTGTGTGGTAAGCTTCTTCTCAACTCTGCAGGAAACCGCTTGATGTCTGCTCTTCGTACACTGTTAAAAATAGCGGTGCACCTTGTCCTAATATTTTATGTGCACGAGAGATACACGGTGTGGCGTGTGAGCGCGTGAACTGTTTGAAATGCGTGTGTCATAAGGTTTTTCATAAGGACATGTAAATGCATTATGTTCATAAGGACAGCTAAATGCATTATGCTAATAAGGACATGTAAATGAATTATGTTCATAAGGACATCTAAATGCATTATGCTAATAAGGACATGTAAATGCATTATGTTCATAAGGACATGTAAATGCATTATGTTCATAAGGACATCTAAATGCATTATGCTAATAAGGACATGTAAATGCATTATGTTCATAAGGACATGTAAATGCATTATGCTAATAAGGACATGTAAATGCATTATGCTCATAATTGCTTGGATGTCTAAATGAATTCTGTTCATAAGGCAAACATCAGTTCTATAGAATTAACCGGCAGCATTAACAATTAGTGGGATTACATTTACATTTGAGGCCTTATACAGACACTCTTATCCAGAGAAAAGACTCACAAAATGCTTTGTCATTTGCTCACAGAATGTGTCCTAGCATGTAAGTAGGACAGCGTTCAATACACTTGATATTTGAAATAGAATACTGTTAAAATACAGGAATCTATGCTGATCTCAGTAGATCAAAAGTACAAGCTCCATCAGATGATAAGTACAGTATCAAACAATAACAGTGTGTGCTAACAGTTTGAGGTACTCAGCAGTAGTATAGTTTGGTAAGTGTAGGATCAATGCTTATTGAAATACTCAACAGAACTGATGAAAAGTTTGTGTTTATGAGGGTAAGGCCAGGCCAGACTCCTCCCAGCACAGTTACCTGTTACAGACATGTACACAGTATGTCTCACCAGCCAACCTCAAGGTTAAGGCATTTAAAACCTCATGAGAGGCTAAAATATGTTCAGCTCTTTGTGGAGCTCTATTATTAGGGACAGGCCCAAAGGCCATGCCAGGGGTAAACAGAAGCAAGTCTGATCACTGACAGTCAGAGCTTGACTGTAACAATAACAGTCCTGCACTGCAGATAAGAGCATATTTTCTTTAACTGTCTAATTTGCTCTATTTTAACTATTATGTTTTATAATGTCGCCATAAACTATGTCCCTTCAGAGGACCCGTAGTCTAGAGACTGCTCGTTAGTGCATCCGATGTTGCTGCAAATTAATTAGCTTTGTGCTAGCTAGCTGAAATTTATTAGCAACCTATAACAGTTCTGGATAATAATGCGGCGACATAGCTTATACAACAAAAATATATCTATGCGTGAAGACGTTGTTCTCTACTCGTCCACTAGGTGTTGCTGTAGGGAGTGATTATATGCGTTTATTCGTACAGCCAAGGGACTGTGCGTGTAGTGGGCGTGGCGGTACGTGCGGTATAACGTGGTACCGGTTCCACCACTGTCATGCAATACGCAACGGTGACTAAAATTCAGCTGTCTGCTTTCTCTCTCCATCCCCCAAAGTGTGTGCGTGCTCTTTATTATCTATTATCTTTATTATCTAACGGCTTTTTGAGTTCTGTGCTCTGAGTAATTCCAAGAAGGATCATTTAGCATCGTCGTATATGTATAAGGAAGTGGAACAATGCTTTTGCACACATATCATTATCCTTTATTTGCTGAATAAGCAGTTACAGAAACCCAGGTACACAATTTGCATTAAACCCAGAGTGGTTTTGGTGTTTCTGGATGTCCACCACCTCAGCAGGTGTGACAGGAAGGCATTTCTTCTAACCATGTACCTTATATAAACACTTGAGATCGTGTCTAGGCTGGTTAATATGTATATATATCATGGTGTATTTGAAGATTATGAGATTTCACAGATTCTCCGTGCTAAAGATGAACAGGATACATCTCCCCACTCCCCCTTATAATAAACAACACAGTCCTCTCCCTGTAGGTCATATTGTTTCCAGTCATCTGGAGTGTAGCTCCAAAACCTTTACAAAGAGAAACTGTTTCAGTTTAACACAGAAGTGTAGAATGAAATCACCACCACACACAGAATTATGCTCCTGACAGTTTTAAGATATGATATGAAGGGTGTGCCAACTAGAATGTTACTGTATCAATATCTCCTTTTTCTGAGAGCGAAAAAAACACATGATGTAATTTATCACATTTCTCTCTTAGATTTATAAACTGAAATGTAAAGTTTCACAAAAGCCCATCAAGTTGTGCAAAGGTGGACCTTTAGAGAGGATTTTAAAATTAAGTAAATACAATTATTTAAAGCAAACTTTCATATGCACACAGACGTTACTTTCACTCAACAACAGTTTTTTGAGGAACTTCAATATGAACTCACATCAGATTCTCTGATAAGGGTGTTTGGTCAACCCAGAGCCACAACCCCTCGTTTACCGCATCAGTCAGGCCAATCCAGTGAAGTTCAGAATTGCCATTTGTGGCCACCTTACCAGCAAGGAACTCCTGCAACACACACCGCTTAGGCAAACAGACTAAGACAAAACGTTGGGCTGCAAAAATCAGTACTATTCCTTTGCACCCCGCCCCCAACCCCAACGTACATGTTCTTCTTTGCTGTTGACGATGACCAGGTCTCCACCCAGTTCTCGACAGCACTCCCTACTGGCGAACCAGGTCATTTGGTCATTGGAGAAAACATATAATTTGTCTTTGCCATGAATCTGGTGCTCTATCCTGTCTGAACACAGAAGTATTTATAATTATGCGAAAGGTTAATCATGGGTGAACGTACTTTTAATTTCTTGCTGGTACTACAATGTAAACCAACCACAAGAATGTTTAGAATGTATTTATTTATTTATTTATTTATTTAGAGTCATTTATTATTTGTCCGAGTGCAGCAACCACTAATAACCCACCGTCCGTGATCTGGTTGTAAGAAAACCGGACGTCTCAATGAAGCGCATCCCTTCACAAGATAATATGCGCCCATACATTTAAATCATGTCAATCTTCGTCTGACAGAACACGTGAGCGGCGCTCTGTGATGTCGAAATAACCACACAACATCACGAAAGACGAACACATATTTTATTTTTCGCACCAAACGCCCTGCCAAAATCTTATCGACGGCAAATAAACGAGCTGTCTGCAACAGGCGGATGTAGCACGGATCAAAATCGCTATTTCGACTTGACATGAGCGTTAGATGAGGAGAATGGCGCTAGTTTCAAATGACATATTATTGATTTACTTAAACAGAATTATTTTGAATGTGGGTTTTGGCAACAGAAACCTTCTTCTCTCATCACTACTACGCACCGCCTGTCAGTAACGGTGCGTAGTATCTGGGTGCAACGGCCTACTTTCACCCCTGCGTACGTCTATAAGTTTTTGAATGACCAATAATTCATGCATGCACTGATGATCTAGTGGCGCATACAAACCTCCAGATGGACACTTCTTGATCGTCAAGGGAACCTCAGGCACAGTGACCGGTGACACTTTCTGTTTATAGTCTTAAATTTGAAAAAAGTGTTAGTGTGTACATCCTCTGACAAAACATACAAGTGTCTATAGTTTAGTAACAGGATTGTGCTGTAAAGCAACAACTGGGTGACCAACGTTTGACGCTACGTTAAACCCTCGACACACAAAAAGATACGTACACAAATATGTCATCACTGCATTGAACAGGAGGGAGAGGAGGAGGAGGAGAGAGAGAGTGATCACCAACCAGGTACATCTTCTCTTATCTCCTACTACCTGCTTATCTGTAAAACACACAGTTCTCTTTAGAAATGCACCATCATGCAGTTATATTTAACTCTCATATATTTATATATAGAGAGAGATACTCAAAATTGTATTGAATACAAAGTTTTTCAGAGACAAAAGCTGTTTTGGAGGGACAATTTTGATTCTACTTTCTGTACATTTGTTATTACAACATACTGCAATTACACCACACACACAGTGTGTTGAACAGTGTACTGTTCAAAAGTATGAAAACATTGTTAGGTTTGTTGTTTTACCAAAGGTATAATGACCAAATATAACACAGGATTTGTATACAGTATTAGAAAGCAGAAAATAATAAGGAAAAAATAGACTATTGGATGTCTGAAAGTATCTTAAAGCCTGGTATAATATTTCAGAAGTTTAGTTCAGAAAACCTCAGGACAGTCTCAAGAGTTCAAGATGTGCTCAGTGTCAGGGAAGTTCACACTAAATACTGACGTTTTTCTGTATAAACAATTTTGTTCTGAAATTTGTGTGTTTACTTTTCCTGTATTTTTGTTTTGTTTTGTATTTTAATGCAACTACAAGACTGAGAAATAATTATATATAGTCATTATACTGTTGCTAAAATAAATAATTATATATAGTCATTATACTGTTGCTAAATTAAATAATTATATATAGTCATTATACTGTTGCTAAAATAAATAATTATATATGGTCATTATACTGTTGCTAAAATAAATAATTATATATGGTCATTATACTGTTGCTAAAATAAATAATTATATATAGTCGTTATACTGTTGCTAAAATAAATTATTATATATAGTCATTATACTGTTGCTAAAATAAATAATTATATATAGTCATTATACTGTTGCTAAAATAACTAATCTAATGGTGGCCCAAGACACACTACTGTATAAAAAATTAAATTAAAAATGCCCCTCTCGCCCTTCCAGGTGGTCTTTTTTCCTTCAAGCTCAGGTTCTCATGGTCAAGAGTGGAGAGTATGAAAGAAGAGCTGGAGAAGATGTGGAAGGTGAAGATGTGGAAGGTAAAGGCAACAGTGGTTCCCGTGGTAACAGGAGCACTAGGGGCTGTGACCACCAAACTGGGAGAGTGGCTCCAACAGATCCCAGGAACAACACCCTAGATCTCCTTCCAAAGGAGTGCAGTCCTGGGAACAGAAAATATACTACACAGGACCTTCAAGCTCCCAGGTAGAGGACCTGATATTGAAGGAAAAAGACCGTCCGGGAGGGCGAGAGGGGTATTTTTATATATACCCGGGCTGCATGCGGATAATGAATAAAATACGAAGTACATTCATATCACACATTTATTTTAAACCTTTGATTTTGAACAGACTACGTAATTTACTTAATTTTCGTGTATTAGAGTTTCCAGGGGTCTCTTCACACTTTTATCTAAGTAGCTGTTTTCCCAGTCCTGTTATTTTTGATGTACAAATGAACTTACGCTTATATAGCGCCTTTCCCCATGACGCGTTACCATCCACACACGGCGTCGCGGGACGTGGTTTCGCTGCTGTGAAGAATCAGTCAACGCAGAAACAGTAAATAAGCACGTGCTTACCTCCCGACTGTGGTGAAACATTCTCGTGTAGATTCATGACAAATGTTAACAGGAGAAGTACGATGGTGTCTAAGATATCTAACGTACGTCTGAAACTTTTTGAAGAAAAGGAAGACGTGAATTGGGAGTGGTCAGTGTGACATACGCATTTCTCCTTATTTCTCTAATTTGATACATCCTCCATTGGGTGGACTAACTAGCAACAGTCCGAACTGTTATAACTAAGGGCCACACTGTATATTATGGTAAAAGTACATTTCTAGGGGTGGCGTTATCGATATGTGCAGTAATGGCGCATCCATGGACAGCAGGTGCAGTAACTGCTCATCCACAGGCCTCAGCAGCGAATCCACAAGCAAACCAGAGCAATTTCTTGGCAGGTCAGACCACTGAGTGTGGCAGGTGATTAAGTCTGAAAGCTTTTTCAAACAAATAAAAGTCTTCAGCCTAGACTTAAACAATGTCTAGACTTAAACAATGACACCGTGTCTGTGTACTGAACACTAATTGGCATAACTAGGGGGCCTTTAGGAGAAGAATCTACTACCTACCCTAGATCTCCTTATTTGGGGAACTAGCAAATACCCTGCATCTTCAGATCAGAGTAGACGTGGTGGGTTGTAAAAGATTAACAGATCAGTTAGATATTGTGGTGTGAAACCATTCAATGCTTTATAGGTTAAAAGTAAGGTTTTTAATATCCTATGCGAAACTTAACTGGGAGCTAATGCAGTGTAGATAGGACTGGGGTAACGTGATCAAATCTTTTAGTTCTAATTTAGAGAAAATAAAATTTGGTATGAAGTTTCAAATTGAAGATGGGTTCTTGATTAATTATTTCATTATCTTCTCTTATCTCCTACTACCTGCTTATCTGTAAAACACACTGTTCTGTTTAGAAATACACCATCATGCAGTGAGTCAACTCCTTCCTGTTCTCTCTCTCTCTCTCTATATATATATAAGTACACAAGCAAAGTGCTTCTTAAATGCATATATATTTCTCATCGAACGGAAGCCATTCCATAGTGAATAAAACACTAATTACATTCATATTACTTTTATACCTTTGATTTGAACAGACTACTTAATTTTAAAGGGTTACTTCCGTGTATTAGAGCTCTTCGCACTTTTATCTAAGTAGCTGTTTTCCCAGCCCCGTTATTTTTGATGTACAAATTAAATTACTCTTATATAGCACCTTTCCCCATGACTCGTTACCATCCACACACGGCGGATGTGGATGTCAACACAGAAACGGTGAATAAGCGCGTGCTTACCTCCCGCCTGTGGTGAAACATTCGAGTAGATATTCTCGCCAAGATTCATGACGAATGTTAACAGAAGTACGATGGGGTCTAAGATTATCTAACGTATGTCAAACTTTTTGGAGATAAGGAAGTTAACCGATAGTGGTCAGTGTGACGCTCACATCTCTCCATATTTCCCTACTTTGATGCATTTTACCCAGGTTATATAAATGAATTTAATAATTGCAGTCATCCAGAGCAACATTAAAGTCATTTAGGAATAAAAAAAACCCGGTTTAGGGTTAAACCTAGATGTTAGACGTACACACAACACGGCTGCGTGACGTTCATCAATGCGCGCACATTCTGACGCGATGAGACATCTGGAATTAATACACAAGGAACGAAACTGCGAATCCTCACAGAAACTTCTACTTTTATTTAGCACAAAGGAAATCTCGTGTAGACAACGTCTCCCCTCTCCATGAAGGAAACCAAAAGACCGTTTTGTTTTTTATTTCTGCGCTATTCCAATCGTCCCTGTAGTTTTTGCATCCTCCGATCCATTCAGAGCACTTCCAAAACTCACCGCCGCTCAAACACAAAACCCTAATGCTTCGCTTCCTGCTCATCTCTCAAACCAACAGCATGATTTCAACTCTGGCGATCGCACATCCAGAACTCGAAACCGAGCAAGAGACCACGTCAGATGTGTCACGTTGCACGCTCTCCGCTCTATCGCACTACTGCGAACTTCCAGCGGCAGTAGGTTTGTGTGGTTACCCATCGCGGGAGTACACTGGAATCACACTTTCTCCAACCCCGCCCCCTTTCCCTGCTCCACAGGCATATTAGACTATCAAATATTAGTTCGACGTTAAAATACTAAGCCCCACCCCTCCCGAGCATTGTCCCGCCTCCACGTAGGCGCACTTGATTCATGTGCAGCCCATTGGCTTGGAGTCCTGTCTTGAGTTTCCTGGCATCATGGTATTATTTATGTACACTGGGCTTCCCTGTTGGCATTACAGTGACAGAAATTACAGGCAGTTAGTGATGAAGCAGCATTAATAACTTCAAAGAGGAAAAATATCAAAAGCATAAAGGGAAAAACCCTCTTTCTCTTTCAGCCAGTACCACATCAATGAGTAAAAAAGAAAAAAAAACCACAAACTAACAAAAACAAAAACTAAAGAAAACCTACAACTACAGTTTCATGACAACTCTGGGAATAAATAAAAGGGTACAGTGAAAGAAAAGAGGGAGAAAATATATTATTATTAAAATTATAAACCGCAGTCCTTGTGATGTCCACACTGGTGTTTTTATTACCTATTTGATTAGATCTTTGTGTTTTAGATTTTCTAGTGTGTTTGATCATTTTATTACAATTTTGTGACAAGAAGTTTGTTTTTTTCTTTTTCTTTTATTTCTTGAAAAACTGCTGTACTGAGTCCATCGATAGTGTCAGTACTGAGTCCATCGATTGTGTCAGTACTGAGTCCATCGATTGTGTCAGTACTGAGTCCATCGATTGTGTCAGTACTGAGTCCATCGATTGTGTCAGTATGTGAGCAGGATGTTATATATGTGTATCTGAGCTTCATGAGAGTTTTTGTGATGGAGGATCTGTTTCTGAGTCAGTTTTACCACTTGTGATGATCCACAATCGCAACAGTCTGTTGATGTAATTACAGGGAGGGGGAAAGAGAGAGAGAAAGAGAGAATGAAAGAGAGAGAGAGAGAGAGAAAGCAAGAGAGAATGAAGGAGAGATCGCAAAGAAAATAACCCCTCTTCTCTTGGCCTGGCAGCAGTAGTACAGCTCCAAAAGTTCAAAGTTCAAATGGGACAAAAAGGGGTGTGGCTTATTCCTCCTAAACCTGGAAGTCCCTCTGGAACGTCTGTCAGGTGGTCAGTGCATGATGTCATAACTTGGCTTCACAAGGATTGGCTGAATCATGGTTCAGTAGGTCACTGCAAGACCAAGCCGACCTGCACAACAATGAAACAAAACAAAGAAGATGAAAAGAGCTGTTTATCAAGCTGCTCTCCTACATAGTGAAAGAACACAAAGCTTTTATACAAAGCACATTTGGTTTCATGGTTCCTCCCTGGTGGACACACACGTCGGACATGTACGTGTGAGCATGTGCAAGTGTGTGTGTGTGAGCGTGTGTGTGTTTCAGTACCTTCTCAGGACCCATACTGGGGCATTTCCAGTTGTAGAGGTAATACTGCAGGTTACCATCTCCAATACCAAACTTCAGCTTCTCAAGGAACGTTTTATTCTCCATCAGGTCCAGTGCATTGAACACATCAAATCCTTTCTGCACAAGAGAAGTGGGTGGGGTGTATTTAAGGAAGTGTGTGAGAGTGTATTTAAGGAAGTGTGTGAGGGTGTATTTAAGGAAGTGTGTGAGGGTGTATTTAAGGAAGTGTTGGGGTAAAAGTAAATAAAAAAAAGATTCAAATAATACAAACATCCTTCACACGTTGAGACATGCACACACTCACTGACCGCCTTGGCGAGGATGAGGGCGTCGGCCATCAGGTCGAGGAGTGGCGTGGTGGTGTGGACGTTGTAGAAGGAGTAGGCCGCCTTCAGACTGCGGTGCACCGGGTGGTTCATGATGGTGGATGGGAGCGTGTAGAAACTCAGGAAGTCCGTAACCTTCCCCTCACCGTTCTACCACGCCACAAATCAATCAATCGATCTCTTATCAATCAATAATCAAGCTGTTGTCAATACGGAAGCTTTCATTAGCAAATGTGTCACTAAAATTGGACATTCTGTATGGACCAGGGAAAATGTGGAGGCAGGAAATGATCATTATTTGAGGTTTAACATTAAAATGTTTTATTAAATTTGGGTCTATAATGGGTCTCAAAACTTTCTCAGTAAATGAAATGCTGAGAGTGGTGAGACAGACAGGTGTGGGTGGTGAGAGACAGACAGGTGTGGGTGGTGAGAGACAGACCTCCACCAGGAAGGTGTCGATGATGTTGTCCTGTGGAAGCAGCCAGTGCTGCACCTCTTCAGGACTCATGACGGGAGCCAGGTTGAACTGGCGCAGGTAATCCTGCAGCAGACGGTGTACAGCAGGAACATCCTTCACAGTCATAGACCGCAGGCCAGAGTTCTTAGGAGCCTAGAGAGAGAGAGAGAGGGAGAGAGAGAGAGAGAGAGAGAGAGAGAGAGAGAGAGGGGGAGAGAGAGAGAGAGAGAGTGAGAGTGTAGTTCGGGGGTGGTCGAGAGCGAGGTGAGGCGGCT